>JAGDQP010016718.1:0-24787 GCA_022664845.1 Lepisma saccharinum
TGTGACAGTTTTGAATTGCTGTGTCATATTCTCTGTTATTGTTCATTTTACTCCAAAGAAAATTAATGAAAGGAGATGACCATACGACGTTGAGAGAAATTGTATACGTATTGAAATCGTGTTTATGTCAATACATGTTAAGTAATATTTTCGTAGAGTGACGTCACTTTCCGTAATTGTTCCAATATATTTCTAAGTCAATATATCAAGCTCTTTGCATCTGAAATAAATGCGTTACTAAGTTGCGGGTAATAATAGCGCCACATTAATTGAAATTTCGTATCTGAGTGTAAGATAGCGTTAATAAGTATCGTTTGGCTATAACGAGACTACGCATATTTCACCTGTAAGTCAAATAATTCATGTTTTGTAATTTTTTGAGATGTGTTAAGGTAATCGGTGTGCACACGTATACGCTAAAAATAATCCCCGTAATAATATTGTAACGTTGAGCTCAGCGGGAAACACGGTGATCAAAGTACTGACGTCAGACAACTGTATTAGTATAGTAAAACGCGTTAATATTACGCTACGTAAGTACAGTCACTTTGTACGGGATCATTTGTTCTGAATATCGTTTGTGTAAAAGTGTTTGTGTTCTATTGTATGCTTATACCGTTTATCTTTATTTGAAAGTATTCGTGATTTTACGTTATCGAACAATATTTGTTGGACAAAGATTATGCAGAAAGATTGTTGTTCCAATTCATTTGTATTTTGTGTGTCAATAATAGTTGACGTATAAAGTCGCGATACATACCCCAAAAGTTGGTATACTCCTTAAATGTGTATTGGAAGTACCGTACATATATTAATAAGTCTCATTTGTTGAACTTCTATGGTTGTGTAAATGTGTTCAGAAGTTGTTTATTTTGCTTGGAACACCCTATAAACGTCATGGCAGAGCTATTTAAGCCTATCCGAATAGAAGTGGAAAATTTCACAAAAAATTCTGAAGCAAGTAGAAGAGGTACCAATTTGACCTTTTAGCCCCCCTACGTTTTAGCTTGAAATCGCGGTTTTCTGTGGTTTTAAGCTGTTTCGACTTCTTTTTCGAGTGATTCCCCACCGTGCGAGATATTTGGGACCCTTTCCCGCCAATTTTCGGATTTACGTCTATATTCCGATTTTTCTGCAATATTCGTATCACCCGAGGTAACAGGGGACTATTATCGGTTCCACCGTTCTACAACCACCTGTTCCCGGTGATACCAACCGACTATCGATTACAGCGCTATACAGAGTTCCGGAAGCAAGTATTTCGATTTGCCTTTGTCGAAGCTTGTCAACCTGCAATCCTTTTGTGTCTCGCGGCGCTCTTGAAAAAGAGAAGTGAGACTGGAACGTCAGAAGTAAAATCCCGTCATATGGTGTTATAATCTAAGCTGACCGACTGTAGGGCCCTCGCAAATCGAAAGAAGGGTCCTGTAAAGTTTAATGATAAATGCACAATGCTTTAATACATCCATACGTTTTTAAGGTATAATATTTACGTATTTTGTATTTTGAGAGCTGATTAGTATCCTAAAGGCCCTTGCAAGTTTTGGGAAGCCCAATACTATAAACGGCATTGAAGGCCTTGAAAGGTGTTTTTGGAATCCACGCTCCACAACAACCACTACCACTAGAGCCATTTTGTTTCCCGGGTGGGGCCTTCAGTCTGTCCCTGTTTCAAACTAGGTTCCATATACCCAGTGGTGTAACTAGAATTGTCGCCCCCCGTGCAAGAAACCTTTTAGTTACTTTGTCCTATAATAATCTCCTACATGCACTTTGAGCCAGTGATTTATCCACACACCCCAATATTTTTGTACAGCCTCTGATATATTATTGCATATAACTTTTTCTAGGGGCTGTAATATTTCAAATAGTGTTTCCATATTGGATCTAAAAATGATTTGATTACACGAATGATCCATAAAGTTCCACTTATCCGTATATGCTCAGTGAGTGGCGATTTAAAATAAATTTGAAAATTTCACATTTATAATGGAATGGAAAGTTTCTTATACCTTTCAATTCAATGTTTGGGAACGATGCGCGGTTGAATTTGAAACCACATGTTCATTCAATCTTGCAGAAGCTGGAACAATTTCTCACAGTGATCAGAGAACCAATATCTGTAACCCCGTTACAAACAAAGAACCATCTGTAAATTCTCTTCACTTTCCCCACTGCTATTTTGTAATATCATAAACTCGCTGAAAGCAAACGACAATTTGGAGGTTTCTTCGACGCTCTCTTGACTACTTTTGTCCTACCCGTCCTCTCCATGAAAGCGGTTAATTTTACAATACGTTGTCAATCGTGGCTGATGTAGTATCCCTCTGAACCAGGAAAAAGAGAAGGTGAGAGAGATGAGATGGTAAGAGAAAGAGAGGAGAGAACAGAATAAAATGCTAATAGCACTGCTCACAGCTAGGGTTTAGGGGCCGTAAAGAATATTATGGCCACGTACGGTTGGGGATTGGTGAGGTTGAAGAACTTGACCTTACAAACCAAACTTAATTTTCTCTCGATAAACACAACTCAGGTCGGTGTCATTAAACAGTACTTCACCCATTGCCAAAGGCAGTTTAGGGCAGGATTAGTAGTTAAGATAAAATAAATTTTATGGGCGGTAACAGCACTATGAAGCATTAGTAGTAAATGGGAAAGAAAGCATATTTCCCCCTTCGTATTCCTTTCATACTCCACCATTCATAAGTTCATTCAAAACATTTATTCTTTTATATATTTGTTCCCAAGAACGAAGCGCCAAGGGTGTCGTCAAATACAACTCATAAACCCTCTTTTGTTGCTAGTTTCCAACAACAATTATTAGTATTTTGCGTTGTCCCTCTTGTGTGCATATAGTGAAGTTACTTTTGCTTTTGGTGACCGTGCTTTTGAATCTTGTATCAATAATTTCTGGTACATTTTTCAAAAGTTGCTGACATTAAAAAGTGGAAACTATACGATGGCATACACCAAAGATTATATACCCTTTCCCGCCAAAAGTAGCAAGAAGAAGTCTCCAGCAGTCCGACGTACAGCAGTAAATATGTTTAATTACTTCAATGAAGTCTTAAGAATTCTAAGTTCAGTGTTGGAATTAAGGATTTTGTTTGCTTCCAACTTCATTTGAGCGCATTATCAAAGGCACTTGAAAACAAGTGAGGCGGATTCCAGTCGGGGGACTGTGCATATAAGCTACACCTTCAGCACCGAGCATCCTATTTGTATTATAAATGTTCAGTTGGAAATATTGCTGCGAGAATTTTGCAACAACACCTCAACCACGTTCCTAGGCCTAGTAGTTCCTGAGTTGAAAGTTGTCGACAGACAGACTGACTAAACGGGACCTCGCGGTAGCCAAGAAATTATAGCACTTGCCTTCTGTGCGTGGGGTCATGAGTTCAAATCCCGCCGGAGCCCATTGAACGGAGTGGTTCGCGTCCCACTTTACCAAAAACGCAGGTCCTGTCCTAAGCTCGCTAGCTCGTTTAGGACGTTAGTAACAATTCACTCACAGACAAAGCTGTTCTGAAGGCTTCACAGTCATTGCTGCTGAAACCTAAATGAAAAGAAACAAAAAGAACACTTCAGCAGCGAACATCCTACCGTATAGAATAATAAGAGAAGAAATTTGAAAATGCATGTCACAAGTTTTCAGATTTGATTGATACAATTCATACAAATGAAAGTGAATAAATACAGGGTATTGCAAAATAACACCGACATACTTGAAGCGATGAAACTACATTAAAAATAGTTTTAAAAAAGTCCTGGTCATCGAGGTGAAAATTCAGGGACGTTTCGGAGTTCTCAGATGCCGAAAGGATTAGAAAATCAGCTGCAGAGATTCATACTTCCAATACTATTAACAATAGGGCATACGCGGCATGGTACCGTCAAAGGCTTCAGACCTATGCCTTCCAAAAATGCATATTCCAAAATTGTGCAATGGGTGCGCAGGGGATTGCCCAAATGAAGTAGAAGATTGCCAGAAATTCTCTGAAATAAAGGTGGCCCGAATTAAACATGAATTCTTTCCAGCAGGTAGCAATAATTTGTTTGCGGCAAGTCGATATTGCAAACAGATCCTTGCAGAACATTTTTATTAAAATATGCGTGGTTGCATAATAAACAAGAGTAAGAACTTTTCATACACTTCAATGAACTTTTTCTTTGTTAAAACAGGATGTTATTGGCCGGGTTGCATGGCGCTGATTACGTTTAGATTTGTACTCATTCGGAAACTCGTTTTATTCGTGCTTATTTTGATCCACATTTACTCCAGAGAATAACCGGACCTCGGACAGTCCGAGTCCGACGAACAACCCTAGTTGGCCGCTGGGATGGAACCCACGACCTCCAGAATGCTAAGACAAAACTCGACCACTGAACCACGAGTTTTATCATAATATATGTTTTGATATGAAAATATGCGTAGTAAGCCATATAGAATTAGCTACATAATTATTTCGTGTTGTAAAGAGATTCCACCCTTTTATACATTTATATACATTACGTCAAGCTGACCAGATAGTTGTGTGGTCTGAGGCGTTAGGCCAGTGTATCCAAGGTGCGGGTTCGAATCATGCTCGGGACATGGATATTTGTGAATTTTAACAAGCATTGTACTCATTTAACCATAACGGGCTTACTAAAATGGCCCATACAAAAAAAAGTTTACTTAAGTTTTTCTACATGGCGTCAAATATCTGACTAAAGATCTTGGATCTGGCCTCTGATCTTGGTTTTAGATACATGCACCGTGTTGCACACAGAGGCTTGTGGTATAATGAAAACTTTTCACTCACAATCAGTCAGTTTATCTGGTAACTGCTGACTAGTCTCCTATAAAGAAAACTTTCACTGTCTTACGTACACAGGATAGCTCCACGTGTAACACGTTTATTAAGAAAACTTGCAATTGTTCTTAGTTTGGTAGATACGCGTTATAAAAGTTCTTTGCGAGAGGACTTCTCATCATTGGTTGACTCGTAGCTCTTCCAGGTTTTGGAACACCCAGTAGCAGCCCGAATTCAGGTTTTAGTTGTTCTTATATAGGCCTATATGATTCGTCCTTTGTTCTGTTTTTCCTTGTTTTTCTTTACTTGCCAACGTTTGATACCGATTTGATACACAATGTGTAAAACAGATTCTAGAGATCTGATCTACGCACGTAGGAAATTGTGTAACAAATTGTCATTTGTCAAGTCTCTCTTCCATTTATTTTGTATAAATATTTTTCATTTCCTTCCTTTTTATTGGAAATAAATTCTTTGCGCTCTTACAGCGTATTCTGATCGTCAATTGTTATTATCTAGTCATCAATGGCCTGTGGCTTTACGGGTAGGCCTGAACGTGTTTATGTGGACTGAGGCGAACCCTGAGTTTCATCCTGAATCGTGTAAGTGTTACGTAGTTTGTTGTTCATTGAAATCTTTCCGTTAGTGTTAACTGGAAATGGAGTGGTTTAAGTAACCATTTGTTGTCTATTGTTGTTCTGAGCTTCTACTAAAAGGGCCATTATGACTGAAATTTCGTTAAGTCACTTTGAAGTTCGTATTGAAGGAAAAATCAATTCCCTGGAACTAGTGAACGGAGAGATTCTAGTTCTGTGTTTTATGATTATTAATTAATAATTTGATTATTTCCTATTTTTTATTATTTTTGTAGATATCATTTATGTCATTTTTTCTAATTTAAACAAATAATTTTATATACACCTGCTTAAATTTACGTTAAATAATCAGTGAGTTCTTATTAGATGGTAGTAACACTTCGAAAAGCCTGGGCTGAATCACTTGATTAATCGAAATTTCATTTTCGTTTAATCCTTCCTTACGATAGGTTTGAATTTTATTCATTCGTAACATAAGGTGGATTCAGGAATGTGGTTTCGAGAAATGAAGTCATTCAGAGACTGCTTGACACAGTCGTTCTCGGGTCAAAATGGTACCGTGTAATCGGGCGGGGTCTCTACCTTCGTCTTCCTTAGTTTTCGTGGATAAGTCATTTAAAAGAGTTGATTTATACTCTGATTTCAATAGACCCGGTCCGAAACTTTGCTCCTTTTACTTGGGTCTTCCAAAACATTTTTTTTAAAGAAGGAAGAATCAATGTGCGATTCGTGATGCATATCTTGCCTTTTCTTTTTTTTTTAAACAAGAGGTTTCTTGATTGCGTTACAGTTGTTCTCTACTTATAATTCTTGTCATTATCAGTTCCAAGTTGCTTTTATGGCATCGTGCAATTGAAACAAAGGACTTTGAACAATTCATGAAGAGTTAGTAGAAGCTTCACAGGTTAGGTAGCTAGATCTGCTAAACAAGGAATACAATAAAACATGTAACTAAGAATAGCTTAAATAGATAAGGGAAGGACACAGATACATACAGATGCTTATCAGAATAATGGAAACACCTGTAGTTGGCAACACGTCAGATGTATGGGTTGGCAGTGGTGTCGTGGCGACCGCAGCGCCGGACTGCTGGTGGTGGTGTGTTAGGTTGGTCTCCATACTACGTCAGGCGTCGTGGAACAGGAGTGTGCAGTGGCTGCAGCAGACGGAGGTAGTGTAAAATGGGAGACCTCTCAGAGTTTCAAAGAGGGCAAATTGTTGGTGCGCGGTTATGTGGAGTGAGTGTGACGGCAGTGGCTAGTGTGTTAGGTGTGTCGCCAGGGACAGTGTCGAAGGTGATGACGGCCTACACAACACACGGGAAAACCACATCGGGGAAGCGGAACAGTGGGCGGAAGAAAAGCATCAGTGACAGGGCACGCCGGGTATTAAAGCGCATTGTCACGCGGAACCGTCGTGCCACTGCGGCGCAAATGACGGAGGAACTCAATCAGCACCTCCCCCAACCTGTTTCGACAATCACAGTCCGCCGCGAATTACATGACATGAACTTACGGGGTCGTGTTGCACGGGCCAAACCTCTCATCAGGGACCAGAACGCTTTAGCACGCCGCAAATGGTGCCGCGACCATGCAACTTGGACCGTTGACGACTGGAAACGTGTGGTATGGTCGGATGAGTCACCATTCACCCTATTCCGAAACACGGGCCGTGTTTATGTGTGGAGAACGCCCAAAGAAGCGTATGATCTGCAGTGTCTCCGCCCAACTGTGAAACATGGCGGCGGCACGGTGATGCTGTGGGCCGCAATATCATGGTTTTCATTGGGTCCTGTGGTCACACTTCGCGGACGCATCACTGCCAACGATTATGTCGCAATTTTAGGAGACCACTTGCATCCTATGGTCCGGATGTTGTTCCCGGACAATGACGCCATATTCCAGGATGATAATGCACCCATTCACACAGCTGGAGTTGTTGCAGCGTGGTTTGAGGAACATCGGGATGAAGTTCAACACCTCCCCTGGCCCGCCCAATCCCCAGATCTCAACATAATTGAACATCTGTGGTCCATCTTGGAAACACGACTCCGGCGACGATTTCCACCTCCATCCTCTCTCACAGAACTGGCCGATGCCCTGCACGAGGAATGGTGTAATATTCCACTTGCTACCATTCACGACCTCTATGCCTCCATCCCACGTCGCATCAAGGCTGTTCTGAAGGCGAAAGGTGGCCCGACACCATATTAATCTGGTAAGTTGCACTTTCGTTCAGGTGTTTCCATTATTCTGATAAGCATCTGTATGTATAATGAAATCTCGATGAATGTCCTCGGATTTCAACTTTTATACTATACTGTAACATAGCATGGTATAGTTTCATTTCATTCTTTGTATATTTCTGTGCCTTGTATTAGTTATTAAGATTTCAGTAAAATAAACAGGTGATGTGGCAGTTCTAGGAGGAGAACTTGAGACAATGTTAAAGGCGATAATATTAGGTTATGAGTATTGAGTCTTAATTCCATTCCCAAGCGTATCGAAATCACAAGTGCGAAACAGGATGTAATAAGAACATCAAATTATCAATCCTATCACGCCTGCACGTTTGTTATTAACAAGAACACTTGGAGATTAAATGACCTGGGAAACCAACATTATTAACATGTGCACAGGAAATTGACTGATTGTAACCAAAGATAGATATAGAATTAATAACACGCCCGCAGAGCCAATTGGTAGGAAGATAACACCTGCATGATTGTTTAAGTGAATGGAAGAACATCCATCGTCCCACACAAATTTGAGACCAGGTCAATAGCCCAGATATCATAATCTTAGAAGTATTACAATACCACCCTTAATAAGTGACAGGTCAGAGAGATTAAATATAATCGTGACGACAATCAAATATAATCACAAAGTTATTAGCCAGATTTACATTGAGCCCTGGTCGCTGTCTTTAAGGAACTTCTCAACTCAGGTGAGTTGAATGTGTTTATGAACTTCTGGTTTGATTTGCGTGTTATTATGGTAATTGGAATTATTAAAGGTCAGACAACATTAATATTAGAGTTTAATTTCTGTAAATATTAAGCTTTAACTAGCAGGCGCTCAGCCTGGAAATGCCGTGTTACCACGAAAATTATTTGTGCTAGATGTAATTTAACCTAACCAATCCTCTTGCGTGCATAGTTATAAGCTAGTAGATATACTTCTGACGTGATTCACAATCCAACCTGTCTCAGGCGATCAGAGTCACGGGATAGCTTGTTCTCAAACCTGGTTACAAATATATTATGGTTACAATTTCGACTTTTGTCCACCCATATGGTTGGAAACCCCAAATGTTAAGATGGTTGACGATGTTATCGGATTGCACAGATAGATGTGATTATTGTACTATGTAATGAATGATTGCATGATCCCCTGTAATTTGTTTAATAAGGAAATTGAATCAGGAAATCGTGTACATAACACCTTCCCAAAATTCCTTTTAGTAAGGAAATGGCAAATTCATTGCTTTCTTATCCCGTATTTATGGTTTTCCTTACGCCTTACGGGAGACCATCAACCTGACTTCAAAAGGAACATTATTTCAGGTCTTTCAGTTTTATATTGTGTCTATTTGTGTAACATATTGTAGTGGTTATGATTACATCCATAGAAATTAATGCAATATTACCACTTCTTCTCACCATCAATGTCTCTAAAAAAATAAAACTATTGTTATATATCCTCATATAGTAAGTAATAAGCAACGTATTCACGCAGCGTAACATACTGAATAAAACATGAGAACATACAATAGATTCTTTCCCAGTTTCATTACCATAATTAAGAATAATCTAATCCAGTTCTAATAAAGACATAGGCTACTTTATTAACTTCGTTTTTGAAATAGACAGGAATGAGTACAAATATATTAACATCTTTCTTTTCACAGTAAATCTGATAGAAATAACACATACAAAGATCTATAGTTAAGGATTCTAGTTTACATTACGAAGCTAAAACATTTATGAACCAACCCTTTTGTACTCGTAATTTGATTATATGTATATAAATAAAAATGAAATTAAAAAAAAAAGTTTGTAATGACATCACACAAAAGCTCCCTGGCCGATCCGGACCATTCTTTATATAAATTCAAGACACAGGCCGGAGCAGGTTTTTATAAATAAACAACTGAAATAAATAGTGACTGGCAATAAGATTGTAAATATATAAATTTCCATATGGTCAGTATGCAAATATAATAGAAGCTTAGGAAAATAGCTTAAAAATAGGAGATAAAGAATTTTTAATTAATATTCACTGCCACCACGTGCTAGAAATGATCAAATACTTCCGAAGTTCCACATAAGGTCAAAGAAGGAGGGAACAGATGATCCCCGAAGTCCAGGTGTTACTACTTACGCCCTATACCATGATGCCAATACGGTATAGCAGGACGAAATCTAATTGAACAGGGCGCTGAAGCCAGTAAAATTTACTTTTGCCCTCTTGTAGTTCCCAGTTTTATCAGCATTCTTTATTATACATATATGTCATAAACTTAAATAGCTCCCCGACTTCTTCAATGAAATATTGTAGTCTCCTAGTATATTTTACCCTGGTGCCGTTGCTGGCGGTCATATCAGTGTGCGTAGAGGCGAGTATCAAAAGCGTCAGTGAAAGAACTAGGTAAGTAGTTACAGCCTGCTTTGTAGGTGTAGTTTAGTAGAAAGGAAAAGCCAAATTTAAACTCAATTTTAAAAGTACTTTATTTTTTTTTTTTAACCACAAATCACGGAACATAACAAATACACAAATTCTTAACAATTAACAGCACACAATAAAACATCACATAAATCACGGACAGTACAATCTTTTTATATTTTATATATTTTAATGTAATTTGCCGTCGCTCACCGCTTACTAGCACCTGAAAGTATTAAAAGAAGTGAAAAATAAGTTCGATTCCTTGAAAAGCAAACACATATTAGATTTAATTGACAATAATCTAATTCAATTCCAATGAAGCCATAATTTACGAACTAATTTCACTTTTTGGAAATAGACATGAATGACTGTCTATTTATTAGTTTCACGTTTAGTTTCAATCATTTTTTATAATATAGAGTTTCAATTGTAGTCACTTTTTTTTAAAAAAAATTGCACTTTGACTATAAGTTTCAATTTCTTTTCTTTCCCATAATGCCAGCACGAGGAAACAGGAGAACCAGAACTTCGAATTCAACACACATCACTACAGACTAAATGAAGTTCTCAAAATTTAAGTGCTTTTCATTCGAAACTGACTACAGTGGAGTCGGGTGAACACGATTAGTTACTTCTATTACTATTTAATCATTACTATAATTAACAACAAAATTACCAATTAGAATAACTACTCGACAAAGTTATTATGTAATTGGTGGGTTTCACAAACCTTCGTTAAGAATTTAACAAATCGTTAGTTAGCGAATTTAATGGATCTTAAAGCTCCTAAAATTGCTTAACAATTCGTTAAATTCCTAAGGAAGGTTGGTGAAACCCCAATATAAGATTGATTAAATTTGCTAACTAACAATTCGTTAAATCGAAGTTTGGAAATCCATCATAGATAATTATTTTACAAAACATCTTGAACCATTTTTCGGTTCTTTTGTTATCTGCTCGTTATTATTTCGTCGTCATTTCACCCGTTCGGTATTAAGTTAGGTTAATTTAGGATAGTTGAAATTACTTTATCTTATTTTAGGCTAGATTAAGTTAAAAATTAAAGAATAAAAACAGTGTCAGGCAGAAGGTTCTGTTGTTCTAAAATTACTTTCAGATATGTTAAATAAATCTAAACCAAGGTTTTATCTCTTTATATGTATTGTGTAATGAACTTGTTTCTCAAGTAGGTGACCCTCTTAAAGCATTAGTTATGACTTTTCTATAATGAAACAAACCACTATTTTATATATGCGTTTTGGCTGATGAAACCGGGAACAATATTGCTAAAATAAACTAGATGTACTGTCATGGAAAACGCCTACGGAGAAAATCTAAATAAATTATTGTTCTCAGTTCATTTAAAGGTTACAAATTGTAATTTCTGATTTATGGATGAGAGTCAATAAACATTTGAATTTGTCCCAAAATGTGACCAAAGGTTTCTTTAGTGTCCAAAATGAGTGTTTTTTTTTGCATGTTATAGAGTAGGGTGGTCGAATTTTACGCAGCATTTAATTGTGCGACTCCTACGCAACTGTACTTGGTGCAAACATGATGAGACAGTTACTAAAAACTAATAGCGAAAACTAAAAACTAATAGACAGATACTAAAAACTAAAAGACAGTTACTAAAACTAAAGCTACTGTGCCCCATAGTTACGTAATTAGCAGCTGCTGGAGATTTGTGTTGTATTTCTGATAATTCTGTCCCGAGGGTAATTAGAGTTAGATGATGTACTTTCTTTAAGGAACGCTATATTATGCTACTGTTTTACTTTATTTCTGTTGTTGTGAGATAATTATGTAGCTCGGTGTTCTTTTCTCGTTATGGACATAAAGTCAGTCATTGTACTAGTTTTTTGCAAGTGGCGAGAGTGGTTTAATTCTGCGCAAAATCAATTTGATAATTCTGCGCAGTGCAGATGTTGTTTAAGAAAGACGTTTTGTAAGTTATGCTTAAAAAATCATTTCTGAGAAACTCTTTTGAATACTAGAGATTTGTTCTATACCATTACAAATAAATAAAAATAAAATTTATTTAAGGAAATTTATTTGTGTGATGCGTTTAAAAATATAAGAGCAATAAAGTTTTCGTCCACGATGTTAAAAAAAATGACGAAAATTTTAAAAAATATTTTTAAAAGAGGATTGCTCTGCATTTCCTTGTTTACTCTTGTCCTGAAACATGTATACGGTACATATAAAGTATAAGGGGTATATATGGATAAAATAATGTTATGAACTTACTCAGAATTATCCTTCATGACGCGCAATATTTCACTTCTGTTTGGGTAATTCTGCGTAGACGTAGAGTTTTGGCTTTTTATTTCCCATAAATTACTGATAATACTTTTCAGCTCAAAGATGCTGTCTATTAATGCCTTTAATAGTAGGTAATTGATGTGAGATAAATAATTTCGTTTGGGATTCAATAAAGCATGATATCAGGATTATTTCTCTTAATGCTGCAAAATTTAACCACCCTCCTATACTAAAATAGAATAGTGTTTCTGCGGTGGTCTGCGATTAAAATCTAAACTTCTGAACTTAGAAAATTAAAATTTTATATTGAGTTAAATTTCGTTACACTGTCTTCATTTAGCATGGTATATCTCGTAGGGAAATCTCATTTGTTAACTGTTAATGATGTAATTGATATAAAATGTGTTTACCGCGTACCAAAAGTAATGCCATCCGTTTCTCCGACGGAAGCATAGAAATTTAGATTTCAATAGCAGAACTACAAAACTTTTCTGATTTCGTATCCGTCGTGAGGTCGCCTGTGATATGTACAAAAAATGGTTTGTAAAAAACGATAAGTTTCGTATGTAAAGTAAACACATCACCAAATTTCGTAAATTAGATACCATTTAGTTTACATAATGGCTTTGTGTATGAAATAGTTAAAAAAATGCACAGATAAAACATAGTTACCGCGACCAAGACTTGAAGCCAGATCTCCCAGTTGCTGGTTAGCTGTTGTAGCTCTCATACTTCCACGACACGGCCAACTTTCTGTATATATGGAACATTTCTTGCACCTTACCTGAATCAGTTACATCGCTGCTGATGCAGAAATCAAAACACCTCAAAACATACGGAGATCTTTCTACGAATATTTAAATATATTTCTTAATATTCCGTGAGCTCTTTGGATTATAAATATTTGTGGTCACGACAAGCACTAACAATACTATTTTCAGTTAAACGTGAAATCTTGAAGAGAAAGCTATCGATTTATTAAATATCGTATCTATAATTTTTATTGTCTTACGTGTGTTTAGCTTGATGGCTTGTCAACAGAAATGTTAATTCGGGTCGGAAATGGCTTGCTAGTCCCCTATTAAGAAGGACTAATTTAAGGAGTTTATTATATTAAAATAATCTTTAAAAAATACATTTGTGAAAATCTTATGACAATATTTTAAACTCTATTGTTCAAGGTAGTTTTGAAATTATTAGTTGGCGTTCTAATAGAAAGTAAACATTTTTGAGTCATAATTTTAATATTATTTTAATATAATTTCAAGAATCAGTTTTCAATATTTTCTTGCTACTAGGGTATTTTAAGTTGATTTCTCCAAGTTGCACCTTAAATTGGAATTAACAAAAGTAAATACTTTGTGGTCTGCTCCTAATTGACGCTAATATTTGTTTATCCACGTCCCCTCGAATTGAATTTATTTATGGCCCTTTTAGCATCTTTTGGTCAGACCTGAATGAAGTTGGTAGAGGATGTAGAAGGCGCATTCCGGCATTCACCTACGAAAACTGAGTTAAACCTTGTAAAACCCCAGTCAGCATAGTCGGCCGTGTGGTTAGAACCATGTGCCTATCGATTGCCAATCCCAAGTCCGCGACGTTACCGCCTGGAACACGGGGCCTGGGTATGTCACCTTCCTTGTTTATGTAAACTTTTTGCCTACGCATTTCCACGATCCATTCCTATAGATTTTACGAAATACTTATGGTTAACCGATGCTTATAGATAACCGATACTTATGGATAACATATACTTGGCAAAAGGAGGACTTCTTTCGTAGCGAATGTAAATCACGCAGACATTACACTAGAATATGTTACTTCCACAAATCACTTCCACATAATAAAAATAAGAATTTGAGTCTTCTTCATATAGCCTAGGCTCTGTTTATCTCTGAAACTAAACTTGCCAGCCGACCAGCATAGTGTCGACATGAAAGTGGAAGGAAAGACGGAAAACTTGCTACAGCGTTAGCGCATCTAACTAATTAAATGAATGCCTTATGGAACTCGCAAGTTCATCCCCTCAATAACAAACGTTCATCATTGGATTCTACCCTGTGCAAAATCAACTCAGTTTCCATCACGAATACCAACCTCTTGAAGATACCTTCTAATATTGATACTAACAACATCTCCCTCTTTTTAGTGGGTTACTATTTCGATCATCTTCGTTTTAAACCCATTCGAGCTACATGGGCTACCAATCTTAGCCGTCATGATTTCATTATTCTTACAACAACGATAGGGCCCTGGACTCTTCAGCTAGTATAGAAAAAGATGTTTCTCAACTTGGATTCATGCATGTGCTCAGATTAGCTGTTGTTCGTTAGTGTGGTATGGAAATTGAGTTCTTTCATCACATAACATAAACCCTCTTATAATAATATAATTTATAGTCTTGTAATAAATTATGGTGCGAAGTTAACACAAATAAATTATACTGTAGACAAGATTTTCATTTAACTTACGTCCATAGCATGGGTACGGGTTCGCACCGTTCCAATCCCTTCTCTACTTGACTCTCGATTAGTTTTCTTATGTTCTTTACTTTCTTCAGTCTGAAATAACGAAAAATACAAGTTTTACAGATGATTATTACCATATATATATATCAATTGAAACGAAGAAAATTATAGAAAAATAGACATTAAAAATGGAAAAGAAACAGGTACGATTATAGCAACGAAGCAAATATCCAGACAGGGAAAATCCACATGTTAAACTGCATCATTACAGTGTTCGATTTACGCAATTTACTACAAGGAGAAGAATTTCTCTCATAAGTAGCATAGACTACTTTACTTTATAAACAGAGTAAAAAAAATGTAGAGGGAGCAACTCCCAACAATCCTCCCTAAAAACCGAGCACTGGGTAATTATAAATATGTCCCACTTGTTGGATATGCTTTTCTAACCTATAATCATGTAAATGAAAACTAATGTATTCTAAAGCAATTAGGACCGCAAATTAACAAAATAAATGTAATATACAATTATGATATGCAATTTTTCAACTTTTTTCTGTTGTTTTGAAACAAAAAGGTGTATCCGAATCAATTTTGTCCACAGATTCCGAAAATGACCTTCAAAATGTCGTATCACGTCAGGTTTTTTTTCACAAATCACGAAGATGTCAAAATTGAAAAAAGCGTACTTTTGTCACCTTTAGACGCCGGCCAGGGAATTAACACCTTGATGTTGTCGTCCCTGGCGTCCCTCCTAATTTTTGCGGACATGAACGATCCCTCGTTGGAAAGCTACTAGAACGGGGAATGCAACGAGGTATGTTTGGTACCCCTGGCCCCCATTCGGAAAAGAAGAAGAAGAAAATAAAAAATGTGTTTAAAAATGTCATTTCTTTGAAATTCCGGCCACGCTGGCAACACTGTTACTAACCCTACGCTGGTAAACAAAAATCATACGAGTGCCTCACATAGTCATACCAACCATATACAGAAATGACATGATCGACACCTTGTTGGAATTAATGTGCAAACAGAAACATAAATATATCGGTGATTGTTACAACAATAGTACCGAATCTTATCATAGCTAGAGTTACCACATTCACAAAAGCGGAAAATGATAGATTGCACATTAGTATGACTCATCAACCCCAACGCCCCCGCTTTCAAGAAGGTCACAGGTGGCACCACTCCGGCCAGAACGTGCACTTGTCAGTAGAATGTAGGTTCTGTTGCCAGGTGCATTGCTGTACCTATGTGTCCGGTCCGTAGTGTGTGAATTTGTGTGTGCAATGGCTTCACGTGTTTGTGTCAACCATCCAGACTTATTTTGCTATATATGTGGCTGTTATACGACAGTAAAACAAAGGCAAAATATTACGCCTTTCGTAAGAAATGCCTATTTGCAATACTTCGGGGTGAAACTAGGCGATCAGGACAAAGTGTGGGCTCCTCATAAAGTGTGTCGTGCATGTGTGGAGGGGTTGAGGAATTGGAAAAGTGGGAAACGTGAATCAATGCGTTTGGTGTACCCATGGTGTGACGTGAACCACGAAATCACGGTGACGACTGCTACTTCTGCACAGTACAGATCGTGGGACATACCAAGACAAGCAAGGGTAACACTGTGTATCCGAATTTTGCATCTGCTATGAGATCAGTGCCCCATAGTGAATCCATACCTGTTCCATCCCCGTCCAACATCATTCCCCCAACCGAGACAGGATCAGACAGTGATACACATGATGAAACGTACCAACCAGACAGTGTGGTTGAAACCAGAGTGCCCTTGCCCTTGACCCAGCATGAACTTAATGATTTGGTGCGTGATCTTAATTTACCTAAAGACGCAGCAGAATTGTTAGGATCGCGACTGCATGAAAAAAAATATATATATTGAGTACGAATACGAGATTTTCCTGGTACAGACACCGAGAGACAGAATTAGTTCCGCTGTTTGCAGAGGAAGGTGGTTTGGTATATTGTCGAGACATTCCAGCAGTCATGAAATTCTACAACATCACTTACAATTCAGGAGAATGGAGGCTTTTCATAGATTCCAGCAAATCCAGCTTAAAAGGTGTTTTATTACACAACACTAACGTCCATCCGTCTATTCCAATAGCACATTCAGTGACTATGAAAGAGACATACGAAAGCCTTCCATTTCTGCTGGCAAAGGTGCAGTACAAGCGTTATGAGTGGTCTGTGTGCGGAGATTTCAAAGTCATTGGAATATTGCTCGGCCAACAAGCAGGCTACACAAAATATCCTTGCTTTTTGTGTGAATGGAACTCCAGAGCAAGAACTGAACATTGGGTTCGGAAGCAGTGGCCAGTCAGAAGTAACTTCATACCTGGCAAAAATAGCATTGTTTCACTTCCATTGGTTGATCCCTCGAAAATACTGTTGCCACCGTTACATATCAAACTAGGTTTAATGAAGCAATTCGTGACAGCTTTAAGCAGAGATAGTAAATGCTTTCAGTACCTTGCTGATAAATTTCCATCTATCACGTCAGAAAAAATCAAAGCTGGAATTTTTACAGGCCCACAAATCCGAAAATTGATGGCGGACAACACATATGAGGCAAGTATGAGTGGGACCGAATTGCAAGCATGGACTGCGTTCAGAAATGTGGTACAAAACTTTTTGGGGAACCAGAAGCTGCAAATTACAGCGTTTTAATCGACGAGACGTTGGGATGTTTTAAATTGCTTGGCTGTAACATGAGCGTCAATGTTCACTTTCTTCATGCTCATCTCAATTACTTTCCTGACAATCTTGGTGATTTTACGGAAGAACATGGCGAGCGTTTCCATCAGGAAATTAAAGTGATGGGAAAGAGATACCAAGGAAGGTGGACTGTCCATATGATGGCTGACTATTCCTGGATGTTAAAAAGAGACTGTACCGAAGAACACCAACGAAAATTCAAAAAGAGGAAGTTTCAAGAAGAGCCCAGTGATGAATGTTAGGTATGTATGTTTTATACTATGCATTTATGTTTATCTTCTGATTATTCTCTTTTTCTCCTCTTTCATCTTACCGTTTTTCTATAAGTGCGAAGCATACCTCGTTGCATTCCCAACAAGGGATCGTTCATGTCTCTGTGCCAATTTGGGGTGGGAGTGCCAGGGTTGACAACGTTACTGTTTACGAAGCAAAATATAAATTTTATACTGGGTGGTTGCACTTTGCATCTTTTTCTCGCTTTCTATTGAGCTATGGCTTTCATTTTTGTATATGGTTGGTATGACTTTGTGAGGCACTCGTATGACTTTTTTTTTACCAGCGTGGGATTACTAACAGTGTTGCCAGCGTGGCCGGAATCTCAAAGAAATGACATTTTTTTTACAAATGTTTCGATTTTTTCTTCTTCTTCTCCGAATGGGAGGCCAGGGGTACCAAACATACCTCGTTCCATTCCCCTGTTCTATTAGATTTCCAACAAAGAATCGTTCACGTTTCTGAAAGAATTAGGAGGGGCGCCAGAGATGACAACGTCAAGGTGTAAATTCCCTAGCCGACGTCTAAAGGTGAAAAACACGGTTTTTTTCAATTTTGACATTTTCATGATTTGTGGGAAAACCTGACGTGATACGACATTTTGAAGGTCATTTTCGAAATCTGTGGACAAAATCCATTCAGATACACCTCTTCACTTGAAAACAACAAATCCTTGCATATCAGTGTTATGGGTTTTACGGTAGAGAAAGTTGAAAATTGCTTGAGTTCGAGAGTAAATAATTTCAGTTGAAGGGTACACGAAAAAATGCAACATAGTCCATTTCGTAGAATACAGATGTGGTTTATAATTATGATTTATGAACAACAAACTCAGTCGTTGTTCACAATTTTATCCCTTCAGATTCATAACTGGTAAATGAACTCAGTTGGTGTTTCCTTTGCAACAGTAGTTTGTATTGTTGTAAGGATAATTAAAGTGTTTGTGACGAGGAACACTTGTATGAATGTTTGATTCTTAGTTGTTAGTATGATAATAGAAACCCTTATGGTGGAGATAAAATAGTAGTTTTCCTTTACATCTTGTGAAAAAAAAGTGTTTTAGTCACTCGAAAATTGCTCTCACTATCATTATGGTCGGATTCCTTTTTTTTTTTCACCACTTTACCCAGCTGAAGATAGCTGTTGTTGATGGCAGACTTTCTGTGAACCTTTCTATTCACAGAGTCTTACAAAATTCTTCGAATTGCGATATTTCTCGGCAGGAAGTTTGATGAGAGTATTGTACATTTATTTTGGGCTACTGAGCCCACAATGTAGATTTACCAAATGTGTCGTTCTAATCTTTTTTTTTTCATAGTGATAACTGATGAACGGTACGGTCCATTAAAAGCCTCCTTATGCATTACCAATTATTTCATTTCTTGGTAGATTTTTAAATAGCAGATAGGTCTCGACGCTGTTGGGAGCTTTGTATAGGATTCAGTGATCAAAACCGAAAGAAATGAATTTTGAGTACCTATAAAACAGCACCTATAGCAGGAGTACCCCGAGAAAACCCACGCACACGGTGTTTGTCCACCACAAAGCCCACATGGCATGAGCAGGGATCGATACGACGATCCCTAGCATCAGAGGTGAGCGCTCTACCAACTGAGCCACCGTGGCCCTTTCAATAAGACTGTATTCAATACTCACTCTCCTGAAACATTATCTTTTCTTTAGTTACAGTCCTCCTCAGTTCCTTAGTTTCTTTCCAATGTCCTTTACCCTCCCAATTGTCCCTTGCTTTTCTATAGACATTAGTGCACTAGATCGCGACGTTTCTTTACTATTGGAGCTCGAATTAAATGCTACACAGTCTGACTAACTCATTATTTACAACTCGACCACATCTGTAAATGCCGGGACTCCATCTCAGGCCATGGTGGACTCCTTCTCGCATCCTTTTCTCTACTATATCCTTGCCTATGGCTGAAGAAGGCCTTAAATATATTCAATTCATCATTTACAAGTTTCACCAACAACACAAGTGGTTGCCAGCACGTCGAATCGTGCTTTGAGCGACGTTGTAATGTTCTACAGGCTGCTCCAACGAAAGTAGGTAGCAGCAAACCAGGGGCCCGCGGCACCCTGTTGCAAAAGGGGGGCTTACCCAAACTCAACGTGGTCAAACCTACCCTGGAGACAAGCCGACATTACGCCACAGGAGACGGCACAAAACAAACGAAAAACTGCTATCGGACCTGAAGGCAGGGATGGTACCTACCCATCAGTACCCTGCTTCAGCCATATCGAAGACAGAACCCACACTAGTCTAGACCACAAAGCATGCATGTAAGAAGCCCGAAAGAAGTGCCCAAACGCAGAAAGCTGGCAAAAAGCAGAAAGCTAAAACACGAAGAAAAGCATCCCCCCCAAAAAAAGGGGGGGACGCAGGCGAGAACATCCAACAAGAAAGCAGAACACAAAAGCTATTTCAGTGACCTAACGCAACTACGTCCCTAAAATAGTACAAGGCTCAAAACTGCCGCGCACTAGCTAATATTAAACACGAAAATTTGGATACACTGAATTAATTTGACTACTCTCTAAAGATTGCTGAGCATTGGATCAAATATCAAACTTTAGCTTCATCTGCAATTACTTTCTCATATATAAATAAATTAACACTTCGCGGACTGAAATAGCGAAAGGTTGGGAACCTATCTAACAATACCACAGTGATGGTAATTTACCTACATCCTAATGAAACCCTTGACACAAGAAATATCTGGTAAAAATGTAATTTATTTTTACTTAAATATGACAAACGCAAGGCAAAAAGACTGATTGCTGAATTTCCTTTAAAAAGAAGTTTCTGAAGAGAATCTCTTGAACATGAAAATAAGTATTGAAGATGCTGTCAATTTCACTCAACAAAAGGGTAATTTAATTATATAGAGGAAAGCTCTGTCCAAGTACAGAGAATATAATTCACATACTTATTTTCCAGAAGATTAGGTTAATTTTACATTCCAAAACGTAGTAAACATTCTAAACTTTAGCCCAGTTAAATCAACATTTCCACAGTTACTGAATAATAAAATTTCTTTCTACGTAAAGATTTCTATTTTACAATATAGCTACTGAGCAGCAATTTAGTTTGATATTCCAAAACGTTGTCCAAACAGTTCGTATGTAATTTCCATTTAAACTTCATTCAGTACTGATGCTACAAATACTGATAATACAAACATGGTCTACTAGGGTTGAGTTAGGCATTAATTTACAATACGAGTTTCCATGAGCGAACAGAATTACGGTTTGCTTACGTAACGAAGAAGCTTTAAACTTTGCAAAATAAAACAGAGTAAAACATTGAATCTCAGGTTAGCAAAAAAACGGATATGTTGTAGAGATTTCGTGCAATTCAAACATACCAGTACGGAAAGAGCAAACAAAAATGCTGAACGGAAAAATAACGTGCATTTGAAATGTCGCATCAATCATAGTGCAAGGTAAAATATTTTAACATGCGAACCAAAATCTTAATGTGCTGAAATTTTGCTATCTAAATGTAGGTGAAACAGACTTAGGTTTCTGGGAGAGAAAGAGGAATTTCTAGACATTAAACATATATACCTGAATTTAGATAACCGACCCCCGATGCCCATCAAATTAAGCAGACGTTCTTACGGTGCACATCACTTCCCAGAAAAACCACACCCATTTCATATGAAGAAAACACTGAATTACTTGCACACACACAGAAAAAGGGGGTATTAACCACACTGAAATTATATTTTTATTTATTTCAAAAAAAACTAGAAGAAACCACTGCACACAACATGAACCACAACAAATCACTTCACACACTGATGATCATCACTGCACACAAACAAAATAAAGATGCTTCGTCTCGTCCACTCCTGGTCAAGGCCAATATGAATAGTGCAAGATGCCAAACTGCAGCATTCGATTCACAACTCCTCTTACAAAAGAATTGGAGAAACAGCTCTCAAAAGTTGTTATATACCAGTCGATGCTGCTCTATGTATTAATGAACTTTCCGGACCTTGGCTGCATTATAATATTGCCTTTATATAACTTTTGGAGACAGAGTAAATTTTGAGCAGCCTTTCCTACTCGACGATCATGTTTTAACTAACTGATAGCCCTCAGCCAATCAGCGAAGAGAATCAAACTAGACAACCGGGAGAGGGAGAGGGTGTGGCTTACCACCAAAATTTCAACGAAAAATTAAACAACAATCAGATCTTTTTGTTTGTTTTTGAAGATTTTCAACGAAAGAAAAATTGTTGGAGAAAATAATGTAATAAAAGACGTAAAGAAATATTAAGTAATAAAATAAAGAAATAATAAAGATAAAATCCCGCCAAACAACAATGCAAGGGATGTTCTGTATTGCCAATCTTCATTGCCATCTGGACAAATAAAACTCTTTGAAAAAGACCGAAGACAAAAAATATCGCCGACAAAGAACGAACAAAAAAAGACACAAAAAAGGGGAGAGGGTAAGATATGTTGCGACCAAGCGAAAATGGCCGGTCTCTACAACGTAAACTTCCTGCTACATCTATTTAAATAATCAGAAAAGAGAAAGAGCGACCGGACTTCATTTTTAAACTCAGTCCGCCCTCAGGGCAGGGCAGGCGGGGCCTATGCCCCTAGCCCCGCACTTTGGAGAATTCGCCGTAACATAGGCAGAAAATAATGTTATTAATCAACTTGTCTACTTAGAGGGGCCCCGTGAAACAACTTTGCCCATGGCTCAGCATATCCTAGGGGCGCAACTGGTTAAAGGCATGTATGCAGTCGCGCTCCGTTGCATTGCGCTGGCTCTTACGTGGTTTGCAAGGACTTCGTTCGTTCTTCTCCTGTACACAGTTTCGTTTAATATTCAGAGTTTATACAACTTCCTAGCAATTATCTCACGTGTTCATTTATAGGGTACACTGCCTAGCACACAGTGGTGTCAATATCTCATTTTTGTACTTTTTGGACTATGCTGTTCCTTCCCGTGTACCCTTAAGTTTTGTTCTCTTTAACGCAAGCAGGTTGTAGACGCATCAATCGTTATACGAGAGTTGTTCCGAAAGTTAGTGAACTGAGATCACTATTCGGAGTCCGGGTCAGTAGGAGGGTTGGTGCGGGTTTTCTTTTCGGAATAGCTCCCTTCACACTCTATACTCCGATTCCAGTGATACACTAGCTTATCAAACACGTGTTGCAGACCATTTTCTGAGAGTCAACGTAAGGTAGAGCGGGTGACAGCTTTCACTTCCTGGTCTGTCCTGAACTTCCTCCCATGTAACTCTTTCTTAACGGTGTAGATCACCCTCGCCATCTTGGTATGACATTTCCATTGAATTACATGGACATAATTTTACTCATCTTATGTCTCTCAGAAGCAGAATATTCAAGTTCCGCTTTCACGAAATTTGCCTTGGTGGTTATTGAGACTCTTGTAGAGTTTTGGTTTGTGAAGTTTCTTCAAATATATTAGTATAATGTATTATTAGAAGTTTACCATATAAATCACAATATGTCGAAGGGAAATTATACTGTTCGTGTGTAAAATATTGCATTTCTATAAAACAGCATGAGTCAAAGAAAATATGACGAAACACTAGACGAAAACAGAAATTAAAAATTACGTTCCTGAGGGAAATAAGACTAGTAAAACAATTCCCATGTAAATCAATGGAAAGGTCATACCAAGATGGCGGGAGTGATCTACACCGTTAAGTGTTGGAAACGCCTAGAAATCTCGTGGTGCGAGGCCCGGACTGTATAGAGAATGGTCTAGTCTACCCACAAATTTTGTTCAAAGCTTCCATAGCTTGCCATGCCACATGTGCCTTAGCGTGATCCTGCAGGAAAGACCGCTCTTCATGAAGCAGTTCAGATCTTTCTTTGCGATTTGTTCGTTTCAAATGCACCTGCAAAACATTAGCATAATAATCTCCATTTACAGTTTGATTACTTGGAACCTAATGTTGCAGTACTATTCTACGGATATAAAAACCAAAATTAACACTAACTTTTTTGAGAAACCAGAAATTGTTTGCGAGGCGGTGACACTGTGTTTCCATACGCTGCACGGCTTCTTGGATCCGAGATCATAATGTCTAATCTAGGATTCGTCAGCGGTGATTATTCTGTTCAAGAACTGATGATTTTGCTCCACGTTTCGCCCAGTGAACGTGGCACTCATCTTGCACAAGAACAAGACAGTTGCAGGTGTTCCTTAACGATTTTGTGATGTCTTACTACATCAAAATTCAATTTAGATGCCAATTCACGAATCGCTAAACGTCTATCTTCTTTCAACAAGGAAGTGATGTTAACGTTCCAAGAACAGGCCCTAATTTAACCAAGTAGAATATTAGGCAAACTATTTTCACAAGTTTTATTCTTATTTATCGTTATGCCAACCGTCAGTGCAGAAAAGGGACTCACAATGTGGAAAATTTCCAACAACTTCAAAGAAACAAAGGACTTAACAATAACACCGTAAATATGTACTATTGTTTATAACAATATAAGCAAAAATATATTACGTTTATGGTTTTTGAGCATAACGTCCCTCAGAGTGACTCTCATGAGCTCCTAATTTTACAGTAGATGTCTGGTAACAGGTGCATCTTGTACACGATGTATCATGAGCACTTCAGATCAGTGATCAAAATGGGTTAGAAAAGGTAAGGGGACAGTTGCAGAAGTGGGTTGAAACAGGTAAGGCTACGCTTGCACTTACAAGGAACATTCCCGAAGCGACACACTCAGATTTGAATAGAACTTTTACAGTTAGTAGTTTTCAACGTGAAAAGAAACATTGTAAGCTCCTTCATTTCGCAGTTTCCTCTAGAAGGAGCTACGTGATTGGAAATTTTTTATGATTTCCTTGTAAAATTTATTGGGTGATTCAAATGTGGACCATATAAGTTCTACAGATTTGACGCAACATGAACGTAACCATATCAAATGTGAATGAGACCAAGTACTGCATCTCTGAAACATAC
>JAGDQP010016718.1:29787-40000 GCA_022664845.1 Lepisma saccharinum
GTATGTTTCAGAGATGCAGTACTTGGTCTCATTCACATTTGATATGGCTACGTTTATGTTGCGTCAAATCTGTAGAACTTATATGGTCCACATTTGAATCACCCAATAAATTTTACAAGGAATCACAAAACTTTCCAGTCACCTAGCTCCTTCTAGAGGAAATAGCGAAATGTATGAGCTTACACTATTTCTTTTCACGTTGAAAACAAGTAAATGTGAGAGTTTCATTCAAATCTGAGTGTTTCACTTTGGGTATGTTCCTTGTTAGTGGTGGCGATTGCTGATTGAAAGCAAAGACAATGAGTTGCGATTAATAGAAAGGTAGAGGTACACCAAATCCAAAATGAAGAAGATAAAGTCACGGCGTGCCCCACTTCGAGCACTGCTTCAGATTGCAATAAACATTTAAGAAAATAACTTTATTTCATGAAATACAAGCGATAGCATTCATTACTTTTTGCCGCAATGACATTTACTGACAAAGGACGAACACAAAGGGCGCTAACTTCATTTTGCTCACGCTTGATATGTACCTCTACTTTCCCTGAGAGTACAACGATGATTGTACAAATTATCTGATGTCCCACCAAAATTTTGCAATACCGCACTACAAGAAAATTCTTGTGAAAAGCACTAATATGATTATCGATATCATACAAATGAATCATTTAATTACTTCTAAACTCTATAAAACTTACTTTGAAGGTTAGAATTCTGTATCAAACTTAGTAATAAACATTGATTGTAAGTACGTTATACAGGGTGTTGCAAAATAACATCGACAAACCTACATCAGGAGATTCCCGACATAAAAATGAAAAAAAAAAAAATCATAAATAATCGAGGGTACACAAATGCTTCGTTTCGGCGCCATAGGCTGCCGAAACCGCGGGAAAATGAACTTTAGGAGAACTGCGGGGTCAAGGTACCTTCAAAGACTTCAAACCTGTTATTTCCAAAAATGCATATTCCAAACTTGTGCAGTGGGTGAGCAAGGGATTCACCAAAGGAAGTAGGGTATTCTCAGGCATTCTCTGGAGTGAATGTCGGTGGAAATAACCACTAAAAAGGTGACTTTACGTATGAGTACAGATGAATCATAATCACTAGTATCTAACCGAGCAATACCAGTCTGTTTTACAGATAAAAAGTACCACAAAGTTCGTGGAAATTTATGTAACTTACTCCTGTTTGTTAAGCAACCACGCATTAAAAAATATCGTTCCGGAAGGAAAATCTGTTTGAGATAGCGACTTGCTGCAAACGAATTATTGTTGCTTGCTGCAAGGTAGTCCCATTCATGTTTGTTTAGATCCAAGTTTTACTTCAGAGAATTTCTGAGAATCCTTCCTTTCGAGAATCCTCTTGCGCACTCCTTAAACAATTTTGGAATATGCATTTTCGGATAGAGCAGTTTTGACGTCTTGGAGAGTACCTTGATCTCGCAGTTCTACTGTTTATGGTATTGGAAATATCAAGCTCTAAAGTTCATTTTCCCACGATTTCAGCAGCCTATAGCGCCGAAATGAACCATTTGCGCACCCTCGATAGTCTATATTTTTGTCTTATTTTCATGTCAGGTACATCGCGAAAGGATACAAATTTATGAAATACTTAAAGAATACAATAATGCAATTCTAAACTTCATATTAAGGTTTGTGTGTCGGTAAAAAATATAGCAATACTGTGATACAAGCAAGCATCAACGATATACAGTATCAAAACAATTCAGTAGAGCTTGAATATATGAGAAACACTAGTATTACACCCCCCTCCCCCTGTATATCTACTTAAAAATGGCGGAGAATGTCGTACTTTAAAATACCTGTATGATAGTTCAGGACATCAAAATTTTTGCGACTTACTTTATCGTTAAATCTTCCACCTGAGTCTTGAAGATCATTTTATCTTCTTGCCAGGCTTTCTCCCTCTCTTGTGTTCTTTCTCTCAGGTCGACACATTGCTCCCGGACATCGTCCAACTCCTTCTCATACTCGTCGTATAAATCCTGAGAGAGAGGGGAAAAAAACACATTCTCGTATATAAACTAAAAATATTTTTTTATGCAACAAGTTGGTAAGTGTAAAGACTTTTTCTTGAGAATTCTCTTTAAAAGAAATATATGTGCCTACACTTTTTATCTAAACTTTGCACAGTAATCTTGGTTGAATTTGAAATTTATGGCCTTAAGACATCTAAGACTGAGACTGGGATAGGGGAGAGAAAATGCGAGAGGGTGTCAGCAAGGGCCTAAGTCGTAGGTACCATCGCGACATTTTCCTGGAATGACAAGAAAAATCGTCGAAAAACCCCAGTCAGGATGGTCGGCCGCTGGGATTGAACCCACGATCTCCCGAGTGCTAAGTCAACGCTACGGCTTCTCGGTAGTACACTTGGGTGAAAGCTTGAAAATATATATTTGAGAGGCCATTTGTTCGGAAGGCAATTTAATCTTCTCCAAACTTTGCAAGGTTTTGGTATTGGATCAGGGGCATATTAAATGTTATCATTTCCATGCTAAGGAATCCAACTCTTTAAACACATTCACGACACGCGTAAACGCTCGAACAAACTCTAACCAGATTCGTTTGTTAATAGAAACATTACTCTCAAGGCCTTGGCATATTAAAGTAGTAATACTAATTATAAAAATATGAAGAATAAGAATAGAAGTAATAAATCTTTTCAAACTCATTATCGGGTGAAGATATATTCGGTGCACTGTCCCTATGAGAGGTAAAACCGGGTCACTGATTCGGACCTAGCTCATCCGGTCCGAAACTTGGACCCTGTTGATTCGGTGACTCGATTCAGCTAGTCTTGACCCGATTGATGCGACTGACTCGGTAACCCAATCTTGATCCAAATGAACAGACGAACTTTGTGATCCGACGACCCGATCTTAACCCAATCTTGACTCGATGATTCTGTCTTGACTTCATCTGACCTGGTCTCGTTCTTGTGGTTTTAATCAATCAATATTTTCTTTTGTCAGATTCGCAAGTTCTCTCAGAATAAGCATTCCAAGGGAGAGTTATTGCACTCCTTCGAGAGTATTTTTGTTTTCCCGAGAATATGACTTTTTCCATGCATTTTTATTATTATTGTTAGGGACTTGTTTATTATTGTTTATTATTGCAGCCGTATTCAGAAACGCTTTTTGGAGTAATAGTCCTGCATTAACGGGTGAGATTACCAATGTTAAAATATCGTTAATCACTCATTAGTACGGTGCTAGTTACTTGGAGAAAAAGTTTCTGAATACGGCTGCTGCTGTTTTGGGGAAAACAAACCGTTCCCGGTCACCCCGGAAAGGAACAGGGTTCAGACGCCGAAAGTCTTAAGGAAAGAATTAAAACCCCTGTTTTGCCCTCCAGGTCAACGGGTCAGACCGGGTCCCAAGCATAGACCCGGAGAAAAACGACCCAGTGACCAGTTTCATCTCTGCTGTGTACTCGATTAGCGTTAAAAGAACAGCACTCACGTAATGACGCAGTAAATCTAGAGCAATGATGACAATGCTCATAGTAATGATAGTACGTAGTAATAACTAGTAGTAATGGTATTCGTTATACAGCCCTTATAACAGAAGCCGTCCGAGGTAGTCATTTGGTCTGATTAGAATAATAGCCTGGAAATACCTATTTTGCCTTGAAATAACGACGGAAATGAAGCCCAAATGCGTACAAATCCATATCGACAGGGCACTATACTCAGAAACAATTTGTATACATTTTGTTTCATTTCCATCGTTATTTCGAGAAGAAATGGGTGTTTCTAGGCTATTGTATTGTTACCCCATGCTAGCGTCACATACTCTTATGTCTCACAACATTACATTTACGGCAAAACTGATTCCAGAAATGTATTTCTCGTAAAATTCTACCCAAGAATGACATATTACACGACCCCGTTCCTATTTAAGCAAATTAATCGAGATTCAATATGGCGGCCATGACAAATATACCCTCCACAAGGAAGCGCTTTCCACCAAGTACCCATTACTGTGTATTTGCTTTCCATTTCTTTTAACAATTTAAAAATATAATGTTATTTCGAAACTTTTATATCACTCTTCGCAGAGAAGAATCTGACTATTGTATCAACAATTTCTCTTCAACCACTGGCCAATGGCACCTAATATTTTACACACAAATTCAGTTTTTATGCTGATTTTAAATATGTATATCTCTTTTAGATCTGAGTGTTCACTTGAAATAGTGTTACGTGTAAGGTCGCGGGTTCGAATTCCGTCTGGAGAATGTATGTTTGTGGATTTTAACAAGCTTCGCACTTGTATAATCGCGACTGGCTGAAGTAAAAAGTTATTAAAATGGCCCATACAAAATAAAGTTTGCCTTAAGGCCGCTTTAGACGATACAGCTTCTCGTACGCTGAATCTTAGCTAAAGCAGTGTGCCAGCGTAAAAAGAAAAAAAAATGTTCTGGATTTATACCATAGCATCTTGCCCAATTGTAGGATTCTTGCTCTCACACTCTGGCACTACTGCTAATCGTAAGACTCATTGTATCATAAATGTTGTCGTCTAAAGCGGCCTTTACAATGGTTTAAAATAGTTAACGTAATCAATCTATGTTAATCGCTACACATAGAACTCGATGGTTAAAACTGAAAGTTTGGTTGATTTTGGATTAAGCCCAATATCCTTAATGATACAGGAGTGATCGGCTAGGTCGAAAGATAGACTCCAGACCAAATATTTGGCCTCGATTATCCACTTCCAGTCTAGTCCAATATGGACTTCAGTTTTGATTGTTTTTTACGCTTGATATCGCTGTGCAGCCCGTTTTTTATTTATGTCTCAATTTTTTAGTTATGCACGTACAGGACTGTGCATATTACAGTACATGTTATAAATAAAATAGTTACTTTTTTGGTGAGAATTGAGATATAAAACTAAAAACGGGCCACACAGAGATAACAAGCATAAAAACTGAGTTACAACTGAAAATGTTGTTTTAAACTCGAAGTGGACGATCGAGAGTAATCGCTTCGTCCGCTCTGTGGCTTCCTATATTCATTAAATTTTTAATGACATTGATCAGTCCAGTATCGCTTTTAGATACAGGTTGATAAAGTCAATAATAGACGAGCAAGGTTAAGCATTTGATCTTAGGAACGACCGTTCCAGTATCGTTAAGTGAAAAGGAAGCAACGAAACGATACTTGAGTAACTGTTAATGTCGAAAGATAGACGCCAGAGCAAGTATTTAAACTCGTTTGTCCACTTCCAGTCTAATGTAATGTGGACAAAATTTTCAGTTCTAACTCATTTTTTACGCTTAATATCGCTTTTTTTTTTAATTTAAGTTTTAATTCCTGAGTTATTTATATATCAGTATACCGTACTCTGCATATAATAGAAAATACTGCAAATAATATTTACGATTTTTGTTGTTGCCAGAATTAAAATATAAATTTAAAAAACGGGCCGCACAGCGATATCAAGCGTAAAAACTGAGTTAGAACCGAATATTTGGTCCATATTGGTTTAGACTTTAAGTGGACAAATGAGATTAAGTATATCCTCTCCACTTCCTGGTTTCATATATTCATGAAATTTTCAATGGTAGCAGTCAGTCCAGTATTGCCTTTAGATAGAGGTCATTGGAAAGAAAAAAAAAGAAATAAAGGAAGGAAGCCTCAAGGATGTTATATATAGAAGGATATGGTATAAGCTATCTGTACTGTAATACAAGATTGAAGCCAAGAAATAAATGAACGCGCTTGGTAGTTCATGGCAACGGGTATTATCCACCATATTTGTTTCCCACTTGCAAATACTAATTTTAAATTTAACAATATTTGATTTTTTTCATTATTAAATAGAATTATGGTGAAATGCGTTGCAACTGGCTGCATAAATTATAGCAGCAGAAAGCAGGAAGGTATCACATTTCATAGGTAAATATATATCATTTTATTTTTAGGATAGTTATGTGATGATTATAACCTATTAGTTTCTGCAATCAGCGTATTGTAGTAAATGAATCAACGACTTAACGTTTACTTTCTGAAGGATATATTAAAAATCAGGCTAGAAGTTTTGGTAATCAACAGATTATTTAGATCTAATTAAGATAATATATTTAACGTACTTTAGCTTACGTTGGGCGTGATTTTTCTGAACGAAATAATTCGCACGCTCATGAATCGGAATCATATTAATGCTACGTCATGGCGACAGGTGTATTTCCATATGATATCACCAGTGCTATTTTGCCACAAAAATCACTGACAGTATGTCGAGTGAACGATAGCAAATGAAGACGTGTTAGATGAAGCCAGATTAGCCTTTTTTTTTCATCATACGTTACGAAGAAGCATCATCTATGACTGCTCCATTTATGGTTCGGCATCTCTTTAGTATACGTCGGGTGTTCTATTTGGAACCATAAATGGAGCCGTCACAGGTGCTGTCTATTAAAGGTAATTTGCATCGTGTAAAATAAAAAATATCGAACCTGGCTTTGTGTAACCCGTCGTCGTTCGCTATCACTCGCTAGACATATTGTCAGTGATTTTTGTTGCAAAATAGCAATGGTGATATGGAAAATGAACAAGTCACTGACGTAAAATTACCGTGATTCTGATTCATGAACCTGTAACTTATTTCGTCGAAAACATCATGCCCGACGTAAGCTATAGTATACCTGTGGTTCAAAATGGGACGTCCGACGTATACTAAAGAAATACCTAGCAAGGAATAAATGATACCATCATGGTAGTATAATATTTTGTGGGAATTCTGACAGAAACTAACATATGAAATGTATTTTCGATTTCTTTAATATATGCCGAACGTTATTTACAAAGCCGAACAAATAACTTGAGCTAACTTCTGTTCTCTATGTATATGTCACTATAGAATATTACTGAAATCAACCTATTATTTAAACTGAGGGTCGATTGCAAAGATGTAGACTTAGGTTAGACCACGGTTTAAGCTAAGTTGGTGCATTTGAAAATTGATGTTTAAGACTAAGCCTAACTTAAACTAAGATTAAACTCCATCTTTACAATCGGCCCTGAAATTGGGTTAAGTAAAGAAGTTCTTGATGCCAAGCTTAAATAGTTCCTCATTTTGCAGTATTGTAGACTGCGCCATAACAATGTACTAGACTGTAAATATGCTATAAAAAGAATGTAGTGAAACTACTCTTTGAACATGATGGACTTCAGATACTGCCCCGAAGACCAAAGTAATATATAGTACATATTTAGCTAACCCTAACACTAATTTTACCTAACCTAATGTACTGTGCCTGATCTTAAGAAATATCCAGAGTTAAATCCTCTACACCAGGGGTCTCCAACCTACGGCACGCGGGCCTGATCCGGTCCTCGTAGCGGTTTTGATTCGCACCGAAACAAATCCAAAACTACAAATGCACATATGCGCCGTTTTGTTCGATAACATGTTGTCATTTGGAAGGTAATATCATGATGCCTCTCTCATAGAAGCCCTTGTCCCTATTGGCAAAAAATTGAGACAGTCGATGTTCACAAGCCTCTCTTGAAGCGAATTTTTCACCAGCAAACGTGTTCGCCATGGACAGGAACAGATGATAATCACTCGGTGCCAGGTCCGCACTATAAAGTGGATGCATAAGAACCTCCCAACCAAGCTCCCGGAGCTACTGGCGAGTCACTATCGATGTGTGTGGCCTGGCGTTTTCCTTTCGGAACACAATGCCTCTCCTATTGGCCAAAGCCGGCCGCTTCTGGGCGATTGCTGCCTTCAGACGGTCCAATTGTTGACAGTATAGTTCCGAGTTAAGGGTTTGGCCGTAGGGGAGCAGCTCATAGTAGATAATTCCCTGCCAATCCCACCAAACACACAGCAAAACCTTCCTGGCCGTCAATCCTGGCTTGGGCACCGTTTGCGCCAGCGCACCGCGCTTCGACCACGACCGTTTTCGCGTGACGTTGTCGTAAGTGATCCACTTTTCATCACCAGTCACCAACCGCTTCAGAAATGGGTCGCTTTTGTTGCGATTCAGCAGCGATTCGCAGATGGAAATTCGGTCCATGAGGTTTTTTTTGCGTTAACTCGTGTGGCACCCATACATCAAGTTTCTTTGTGTATCCAGCCTTATGCAAAAGGTTCCACACGGTTTTTGTGCAATGTTTAGCTCTTGGGCAATCGAAACAGTGCTTACAAGACGGTCGGACGCGACAATGTCCATGATTTTATCGACATTTTCGACACTTGGCCTTCCAGTGCGTGGTACATCTTTGACGTCAAAATTACTGGAACGGAATCGACGAAACCAAAGTTGCGCGTAATTGGCTGTTACAGTATCAGGACCATAAACACTATTCACATTTGCAGCCGCCTGGCTTGCGTTTTCGCCTTTATCGAAGAAAAACTGTAAAATATAGCGTATTTTCTCTTTGATAGTGTCCATTTTGACGCGCGCTCACACAACACTGAGTCAACTCATCACAACTCTCTGAACAGTGTTTGTAGTACGCAATCTCATCGTTTGAACGCCATCTCGTTGAACCCGATCGGACTTATACAACGCGAGATACAGATCACTGAAGCCATCTATTGGCAAAATAATGGATTACTTTTTACTACACCAGATATGAAGATCTCACCTTCTGCAATAATGGAACGAACGGGTTTTGGTATATGATTCTTCAATTACTGACATTGTGTTTCTAGAAATAAGAAAATTGGGATCAGTTTTGTCTGTTTTCATCGTAATTTGCCGAATCATAAAGATGTAGAACAGATTAACTCCCTATATCTAACTGAACTACATTTAGTGGGGAAGGACAAAACGTACGATAAGACAAAATTAATTTATAGGCGGTAAAAGCACTATTACTTACGCCTGCTCAACAAAAGGAACGACTGACACACGTAGACACGGGGCATTATTTGTAGGGGGAATTTCCTGGTAGCTCACTTACCCGTTTTCTTGTAGGGAGAAAAAAAAACAGTTTATTTATGTCAGGTACACTAATAGGTGCGGACATCCTTGGGCATTGTTTTCCACCCTACTTCTTTCGGTGATAATTCTCTGCATGGACATAACGAGAGGGCATGAAAACAAATAATCGCCAGGTGATGTGGATCGACGCACACGAACTATTTGATGGAACATAGTATAAAACTTAAATTAGATAATTATTGGCCATAAACCGGAAGGTTTGAGCTATCTGAATATGCAATACGGTACAATAAAATGAGCTATCTTCTTCATCTTCATCTTATTTCCTATTGGCGAAATTTGAGCCAATTAAAATTACAAATTACGGTTACCAAGATGGCGGAACAAGCTGTGACGTCAGGCTTCAGTTATTTTTCTTATGGGCATCCCTGTGGGAAGCCTTGAGTGAGAAACATAGAGTTAGGAATATAAATAGAGGGAACCTTAGGATGTTTTGCTGGAGAGGGGGAATGAGGCCGAGACGGAAGGGACGAGGCATTTCGGCCATATTAACTGGCCCCATATTTAGAGATCCTCTTTTTCCGAGTATTGCCTCTCTCAGGTGCACTCATCCTCTATCGAAAAAAGGCAATCCTCACAGTACTCGGTATAGAGGGACTCTAATGGGGCCACACAAGATGGCTACCGATGAACCGAATTTGGCTTCATGTGACGTCATGTATGTTCTCTTTATTTTCTTCCTAACTCTATGGTGAAAAATATAGACACACTGGAAGACATAGATGTAAATAGGTAACGGATTGACTGGTCCAAACATAGAGTTTATATCCTAACTCTATGGGCCCAAAGCTGGGTCAACTTAACGCAAGTTTTCGATTAATCTTGCCTTGATGATTTGGATGAACTAGCGTGTTTTATTGGTTTGTCTGTGCTTGAGTGTTTAAGCGTGGTGCTTAGGAAGAAAGCGAGGACTTGGTCTTGGTCTTGGTCTTGATAACTGCAAACTAGTGGAATAGTTTATAGCTATGCTCCATGTATAGACACATTGAACTTAATGGTCTTGAAATTGGTGCACCATAATAGATTGGTAACATTTCTTAGTTTACTTTTTACTGTTTTTTTTTTCTTCTTCGCCGTGGAACATTGGAGCTATGTGGATAAACAGTTTTGCTTGAAAAGTACAGGTGCATTCATAATCCTGGAAGTCTATTTGGATTGGAATTAGGGTCCAGAAGAGGAGATGATGGGGGAGAGGGCAAGGTGGAGAGGGAGTGAAATAGGAAAAA
>JAGDQP010016719.1:0-39999 GCA_022664845.1 Lepisma saccharinum
TGTTGGCGCTCCTGTCTCTGGGCCTCAATTTCTTCCCGAATTTTCTGTTGATTTTTAAGGATCTCTTCCCGCAATTTCTGCTGCTGTTCGTTCATCTCCTGAAATTGTTCATTAATTTCATTACGCATCATCAGCGGCTGTTCCTTTAGTTCCTCACTCAGCTTCCGGATGTCTTCATGTGTTTCCTTCATTTGTTCCTGGATCTCCGTTTGCAGTTTCTGTTGCTGTTCCTGGATCACTGCTTGCAGTTTCTGTTGCTGTTCTTGGATCTCTTGACGCTGTCCTTGGATCTCTTGACGCTGTCCTTGGATCTCTTGACGCTGTTCCTTCATTTGTTCTAACATCTGAAGTAATAATGATCCAAAGCTCTCTTCTTTTTGTTCCTTAGGTTCGGGTGATTGCGCTTCTGTACACTGAGAACAGATCCACGACTTGGTCAGCGTAACGCCTGGGTCAGACTGCTCCTTCTTGACGCATGAACTATCGCCTCTGCCAACGCATTCAACATGATAAGTCTTACGACACCGGAAACATGTAATAGTGCAACTGTCCGGTCGATTCTGTCCGCAACATAACCTAATTGCCTCACGTTCATCACTACCGGTGATACCAGTAGATTCAACGAGTTGCGTTTCACTTTTTATTGGCTTCATGGTGTGGTCCTCCATAGTTCGTTCGCAACAACCGTTAGTGCCTACGGGCTCTAATGCAATGGTGAAAGTATTATGTCCAAGATGAGCACACGAAAAAGTATGCTGATCAACTTCGTAACACGTTAATCCTCTTCTTCTTCCCGGGTTTCGGCACCAAATTAATATGACGGTTCTTGGTAAGTGAAGAATTCCTTCCTCCCGGAGTACCAATCCGTACAATAATTTGCCGGGCAGTAATTAAACGTGTACGTCCCACTTCTCTTGAAAAGAGCGCCGTGGGATGATATAGCTTCCGTGATAACGAGCGAGGACAAAGGCAACCCTACTGCTTACCCTTGGGGTCCTGTATCATACTTCCAAACCAGTAAGCCAGTGAATTCCGGAGACAAAGGTTGGTGGAACGGTAATACCGATAATAGGTCCTCTGAGCCCCGAAATACTGTAAAACCGCACAAAAATCAACAAATAGATGAATGTGTGCAAATGGCGGGAAACGGTCGCAAAGTGCGTGACGAACGTTGAAACACTCGAAAATGGGTGGAAAACACTGGATTTAGGCGGAAAACCACGTTTTTAGTATTTGGGGTCCCGGCTCAAAAAGTCACAAATCTGCGGAGCAGTTCTACTGACTCCGACCAAAATATTGAAAAGTATCACTTTTGATGAAACTTCACGAAATACCTTAGTAGAAATGTTTTCTTCAGTATTCCAATGAATACTAACACTTTTCACACCATTTAGAGTACTTTATTACTATTTTTAGAAATCGATCTTTTTCCGGAATTATGGTATTCCGTCGGTATAAAAGGTAAAACATACACAAAAACGCCAATAAGTTGATAGATTACTACAAAGTAATGAATATATTTAATATTTGACCTGATTACAGGGCACACACACGATTATTCTTTTGTGTGTGCGTTTACTTCTGTAGTTACGTGATAATTTTACCAAAAATTGAGTGCGTTTGAATGTGTCCAAACAAGAGTAACATACACAATAATGCACTCTACTAATAACGAAACGATCAAAATGCTTTTGATATCAATTATAAGAAATTATCGTTAATGAAAATGTTTATCGGCCGGGTACCCGTAAAGCGTTGAGCCCAACGTTACACAATTTTTACTTAATTCTGCAACTATATTTTCCTTACGCTCTTACAACGTTTACGTACACCTGTGCTCCATGAACATTCGAGTCCGATGAAGTATATTTTATACTTAACATACACAACAATATTTATTTTTCATTAACAGGTAACAAGGTTGTACTTCACATTAGTTGACGGAGTACAATTAAATTTCTTGACATTCAGCTTTAATTTCTGAACGTGCTTTGTTGACATATACCCGATAGGCATTGATCACAAATTATTATATTATATTTCAAATGTCGCTTTAACAGACGTCCTGACAGTTTGAAGAAATTGTAAGCGACTTATATCACAATCTTTTTAATAGTATTATCTTTACTTTTACGAGTTAGGTTTTCTCTAATATTGCTTCAGTTCAATGTACTTGTAGCGCGCGAGTAATTCTATTGTATCACAGTATTACATAATTTACGCGGTTAGTATCTTTTTTTATAATACAGGAGTATTGAACTGACTACTTGGGTTCCGTACAAAACTTTTTTTTTTCTTACAATTCTTGTGTTTGCAGTGATTTTTTATTTATTTGCTTTCGAGTCCAATGAATGCTAGCAAGGTACGACTTACTTTATTTCATCCTCTAATGATGCATTCGAGTTTGTAACGATGAATAATGTTGCCTAGATTTTCTCTACTATTTTGTAATTTAACAACATAACACAAATAAACCGTACTACTACTACAACTCAAAACTAAATATACCAAAAGAATAATAGGATCCTTTATTTAGTTGAATTATATTTCTTTAGTTATTGCCCACAGAAAAACTATCTAAACGAAGGCAAGGTAAAAACGCATATCGGATAATCGACAACGACATTAACAATAGCATCCCGCGCATCAACAATCCGCGTATAATCACGTGACTTCTTTTTTGTCTTCAAGAGCACTGTTGACGATATGTAACTGATGCAATGAGGCTACGCAGAATCCGATGTCATTTCACTCGACACAATAAAATATATTCCTTTCTTAAGCTTGCAAATAGTCAATGCAAATATGTAATTGGATTCCAACAGGTTGTCTACAATTAAGAGAAACGAAAAGTGTTACCTTCAGTGCGGCGCACGAGTCGTCCAGCTAAACGAGGTATATGTTACTTGTTCCTTGGCGTTCACTATCCCAGCTTTTCGTCCTGTTTTTATATTCCTGTGAATCCTTGGAACTTACTGATCCTTTTGCACTATAAGTTTTGTATATCCAAGTAATTATACTTGTACAATGAGAGTTTCTGTCGCTGATACACACTTAATGTTCCATCCCGGTACAGCGCGCAATGTCTTCTGCTGTATCGCTCGATGCAATGTTGCCAGCTCTCGCGGGCAGACTTGTCCAGCACCAACACAGACACACGCCGGGCGTTGACTCAAGCGTCTCTTCATGCATGCGACGATATCAATGCGTGTCGGAATATAAAAATACTTTAAGAATATCTAATTGCACTAAATGTTGTTATAATCATGTGAGGGCGAATTACCTGTCCGTCACATTATCATACGTCCATATATTGTACGGATAGTTCATATTTTGAAGGTCATGTCCGTGTCCGTACCGTACTTTTCATTTAAAAAATTGTTGACTGTTAATTATTTGAAACCCATACATTTCCACAAATACATAGCACACTGTTTATAAGAACTTTCGACTTCCACACAAACAGAAATTGTTCCTACAGTATTAAAACCCTTTGTCAGTGATTGCAGTGGAACCATCACGCTAAAATAGTCCTCATACATACACTATTACCGCCCTTGTACTTAACGAAGTCAGAGAATCTTTATTTATTTCGTTATGTGTCATTCAGTTTGTGTTTTTAGATAGTATTAATCAATATTTACGCAATCCTTGTACTTTCAAAACAAGCGAAATACCTATTTTGTATGTGGAAGTAGCCAATGTAAATAATAGCCCAATCAACTTCTTTATTGCCCAGCACTATTCTAGAAACTTCAATATATTGAAACTTAATGACAAAAGAATCCTCCGGCCTTGGCAATAGAAAAAAAAATCTTACTGTAAATAATCACCTATGATTAGTATTAAGTGTGTATTTCGTGTTGATGTTGCAGCACTTTATTTAATTAAATACCGTGCACTTTAAGCTAATGTGTCCGTTTAGTCCGCAATCATTATGGTAACCCTTATATTGGAATGAAAACAAAAATGTACTGTAATTTCTTTAGAGCACACTTCCAAAGTTAGTTTGACCTTTCCACCCACACATCTTAGTTTATTGTTGTTGTTTTATAGATTTCTGTATTAGTCTTTGATTCTTGAAGGAGGTGGTTATTCTCAGTGGAATTATCGTTCCAAAAATAGAGAGTTATTTCTAATACTACTCTTGTACGCCATCGTATCGAAATATCATCTAAAGATTTAGTATTGACGTCGTAAAAGTTAATAACAACCCACCATTTCTCGTTTGTTGTCGGAGGAAAACAACCGAAAGACCGCTTCATTATCAGATCATGAAACAGACTTCTGTGAAGAGTATTTTCCAAGAAAGCCTTCTCATAAAACCCACTCTTATTTCATGAGTAACACGTGGATATAATAGCATTTTCTTGCCCTGGTTTTGTTCTAAAAGGAGTCAACAAAAAGCAGAGGAGGAGTAATAAGGTTGTCGTCAGTGAAGGTCACACATTAAAGTAAATAATGATGTCGTTCCTCGGCAAGGTTCAAGGAGACAACAGATTGTCTCACTTTCATGCTGCAGGCAACGAGAAGACAATGGTGTCATGGATGAGAACCTGTCGGAACATGTTTTCGTTTTCAACGAAGTAGTCTCGAACACGACAGCACAACACCATTAGTCCTCTTCTTTGTCTTTGTGCTCTGGATCCGATCCATACCACTTACGTTAAGGCTGAACTAATGAGTTGTGAATGCAGACATTGTAAGCAATTCTACGGGTGTTGGAAGTTCGTGTTAACCTTAACAGAAATGATTAGAAACATTTAGAAACTCTTTTGTTTACTTTAAAATAAGTAAATACCTTTATGATTATCGTCAAAAGTTTATCTTTTTCTGTTATTTTACTTATATTCATATTGGTAGTGAAGATTGAAACGTAATTCTCATTAGATAAGTGGAAGTAGGTTACTTGATTTCTTTTGTCGACATCTTGTATATATTTTATATATTATTTTTTTTTTAAATTAAAATTATGTTTCATGAGAATGGGCTTTTGAGGTAAGGAAGATAATACATACTTAAAATTATAATTTATGAAGCTAAACTGTGAATTCTTGATTTTTGCAATGTAGTGATAAAATTAACTAGTTCAGTTGGAGTTATTATTTATTTATTTACACATGGTTTCAGATACAGCAGTTCTACCATTTTACACCAAAACTTAACATTGATAACACATTTACACCCAACACTCATAAAATTAACATTATTTACAAATAAAACAGCAATAAAAACATAACACAAAAGTATTTACATATTTCTTCTTAGCGGTTTTCGAAAGGCTTATTCTGTGCTGAAAATGTCTATCTCTGGTGGTAGGCGATTATATTCAGAAACCATTCTGACGAACATAGAGAGTTTGACTATTTCTAAACTTGGTGCTGGGTATGTGAATATGTTGCTATTTTGCGTGGAATGTGTAGGAATGCGAAAGTTGAGTTCAGAAAGCAGCAGTTCAGATCGAGCTCTACGATTAGATAAGAATAACATGTCTGCCAGATTTCGTCTTGAAGAGGGCGTTCGAATGTTTAATATATTTATAATTTCTGTGTCTGCGAACAGAAGAATATTATTGCAAGGTGAAGATAAGGGAGATGGAAGATCATCAATATATAGAAGAAATAATAGTGGACCGAGAACACTTCCTTATGGTACACCGGATAACACGGAAACATATTTGGAAGAGGAATCAGGAAGAACTACACGCTGTTCACGATTAAAGAGATAATCTTTGAGCAAGGAAAGAAATTTCCCATTTATATTAAACCTATCGGATAATTTATAGAGAAGCATATTGATATTTACTTTGTCAAAGGCTTTGGAAAAGTCCAAGTACACCACGTCAAGTTGAGAGTTATCTGAAATAGACTTAATCGCATGCGTGAGTAATCCGGAAAAAAATAGTTAAACAAGAGCTGTTAGGTAGAAAGCCGTGTTGAACAGTATGTATGTACAGACAAATTTCTAAAGTCTATCTTTTATTATCCTTTCACAGACTATCGACAAAGGTGAAAGCAGAGAGAGTGGTCTGTACGAGGAGACTTTAGTTTTATTATGATACATAAATACAGAGAAATTATGTTCTTTATACGTAAACTGAAGAGAGAATAATAAAATATATAAAACGATTTGATCATTAATCTTTATGTAAAGATTTGAATGAGATCAAAGTTGAAATTTGAAGTTAAAAATGGACATCAAGATATTAGATCCAAATTAAATGTATAAATGTAGATTTGAATGTTATTTTTACGTTAAAAATGGAATAATATATATCCCAATTTAGTAGTGGGTTTGCTGATTAAAAGTTCTATATATAGAGAGGAAACTTAGAGTATATTTTACAGAATTATTGAATAGTTGTTTGCGGCCTCGAGAATATATAGGACATTGGAAGATTAAATGATTAGTATCTCCTATTTGCGTAGGTGAGCAGTCACAGAATGGGGTACCAGAAAGTTTATTTTTTTGAAACTGTGGTTTAGTAGTGCTATGTTGAGATCTCAACCATATTATTAAAATAATACTTAATATAATAATAGTTTTCAGTGATTCCGCTAGACCCCCCTGTGGGGGTGATATCCCCAAATTCTCGAGACTAAAATTTGTACGGTAAAAAATAGATAAAAACCGTGCAAAAACTTCACTTACACCCTCTTAAATTTGACTTTACACCCTCCAAGCTGAAAATGGTGGCGTAATCCCTGATAGTTTTCTAACATCATGCCATGAAAGTTTGATTTTTGTTTAACAGATATGTTTTATTAAGATTTATTGTTGGTGGGTTAGTTACTTTTCGATATAAACCCTTCTATTTTTCTTTTCTCTTTCCAGAGTGTTGTTTTCCATGTGAGTCAGCATCCGGTATACGAGAACTTCTACCAATGCGTAACGTTTGGCTTCTTCACGACGCCTGCGCAGGAGATTGCGTACAACCTCTTTTGTGTTATTGCCATGTATTTCATTCCTTTGATTATAATCTGTTTTGCCTACTGTCGAATTCTCTGTGAAATTTCCAAGAAATCCAGGGAAACCAGAGGTAAGTTGAGATGATCAAAGAGATTAGTTTGATCTTTATTTCGTTTTTTTTCTTGCTAAAGACTTTGAACTACATATTAATAATTTAGTAGCTCGAAAGATGTCAGCGACCCAGCATATCATAAGTTATCCATAGAGTTTGTTTGTGTACAGTTTCCTGAAATTAACAGTTGCTACGTCAGAAAATAAATGCCTTCCCGTCATTATGCTTATAAGGGAAGAAAGCTTTATCTCCCACATTTGCGAAATATCAGCCATTTTCAATTAAATAAATTTATGGTGCATATACCGGTTGTCCATAAAATCATGATTGGTTCAAATGGTTTAGAATTGCATACTGTTAGAACAGGACGTTCTTGAAAATGAACTAAATACTCAAGATTTTTAAAGCAATTGTTTATCATGTTTGAGTACGTTCTTATGAGAACTTATGAGAACCAACACTAATTTTTAACGTTTTATTTTTAGTTATTTTTTTTATGTTTACGTAAGAAGCAACAATGGAACAGAGTGCAATCTGTTGCTGGAAATTATTGTTCTTTAGTTATTTTGCTTAATGATTCGTTGTTAGAAGTCTTTTATAGGCGGAAGGATATTAACACGACAGAATAAGCGAAGCAAAATCATGCAACTGTGTTTCTCTAACCTGGTTAAAGGAAAAGAAGTGACACTGAAAGAGATGATTTTGTCACAAGATTTGTTACACAAAAACTTGCCTGATATGGGTGCCTTTGAATGTGTGTACTCAATCGAATTCGTAATCTATATGTATTGGACCTTGTATTTTGCTGTTATACCGTCCGAGAGACGTTGATGTAAAGAGTAGTTTACGAGGTGGCGTTCCTAGTTGACGTCACGTAGTCGAGGAATACCATGGTTTGAATATGTCGAATTCGATTGGTTTTTATGTCAGAATTGAATTGAATTTTATTTCTGACCTTAAGGTATCTGAGGCTCAGGCCGGAATAGGGGAGGGGAAAGGATTCGGGAAGGTATCGACCAGGGACCATGTTAAAGGTGCCATCGCGGCATTTGCAATGTTAAAAGGAAAAACCCTGGAAAAACCTGTCAGGATGGTCTGCCGCTGGGATCGAATCTAGGACCTCCCGAATGCTACGCCTACGCTCTACTACTGAGCTACGGCCACTCGGTACTTTTATGTCAGAAAAATATTTCCTTTATGACATTTATTTTAATAATTGAATCCTCCAGTGTTAAAAGGAATTAAATCAAATAATATTTTTCAGTAGAGAAGAAAAGCATTTTCATTATTACTGTCTACCTAATAAAACTAATTCTTGTGTAAATTCTTTAATGTTTTATATAATAACCAATAAATGTGACCCCCGGAGTTGTTCATTTTGTTTAACAGAAAAGTGTAATAATGCTAGTGGTTTTCTTCTGTACTGAAAAAATATGATTTTTGACTTATTTCCTTTTAACATTGCAACACTGAATTCATATCAATGTTGCAAACAAGAATACTCTTTGTTTCCTAATTAGGATAACATTAAACGGGTATAGGTTTTCTCTGAATTGTCTCCAGATACAGCTGAATTTCGGCCATTATACACTGGATACATATAACATCAAGAGGAGTAATTTAAAAAAATGACCCTGCTCGTATTCAAGCTACCACCCCAGCATTTTTCAGGTGTGACCGAGTAAACACACAGTCAGAATGAGCGGCACTGGGAATCGAATTCAGATTCTTCCGATTATAAATCATTCAGTGTACCAACAGCTCTTCCTTTGCGGGTATTGTCTGTAATTAATGTTCAATATAACATTAATCCTTTATTGAAAAATACGTACTTACTGACTACAAATCATACATACCATTACAAATTTAAAAATGGACCATACAGCTATCACAAGCGTAACATAATGCGTTACAACTGGAAGTTTAATTAATTTTGAATTAAACTATATCAGGGTTTCTCAACGTGGTGGTCGCGAGAGGAGTTGAAAAAATAAATTTAACTAGGGCTAAATTTATTTCCAATGAATTTCAAGGAAGGGATTTTATTTAACTTGTTTTTGTAATTACTAAAGATAATATAATTTGTTGAGTAGTTTTATATAATATAGTTAGGATATTTATTACCAAATACATCAAATCAACTGTTATGTTTTCAAATGAAAAACAAATATTACACAAAATAAAAAAGGACAAAAATATATAAAACGTTACGAAAAGTAGCACAAGTTTCTAAGTTGGCGCGAAATCTGATCCTATTTTGATTCACCCAGTTTCAAAATGCCCGGTTCAGTTTTTTTTTTGTGATACACTTTATGAAGTAATTTTCAGTCAAAAGTAGGTACCCATCCTTAGCAGGTTTTTAACATAAGACTTTTTATTAATTCATGTAACTGAGAAAGAGACCGGTAGATGCAAAATTTTCAAGATATTTCCATGAAATTTTCTACAATTGCTCACAAAATCTACGTTTGACACTGAAAATAATTACTTGCTACTAATTATTAAAATTAGACATGGAAAAGTGATCTTCTGAATTATCATTGATTTCCCAATAAGCGAGGTTCATATCCGAGTTTGAGTCCCCAAAAGGGCAAATTAAAATTTAGTTTAGGAAAATTATTTTCACAGTGTGAAAACTTCATGGTCTTGTAAGCAACTGTAGAAACTTTCATGGAAAAATCTTGAAAAACTTTCGTTTGTACAGGTCTGTTTCTCAGTTACACGAATTATTAAACAGTATAAAACATTATATATATATATTGAAATATTCCGCATGTCTTCTGAGCACGTGGATATTGTGTAAATAAGCAAGCATGTTTACAGGACAAACATGTGTATAAGAATGTAAACATGTAGTGACACACATAGGAACAGACGACAGTCAACCCCACGAATAAGCACCAGATGGAGCGGATAGCAGAGGAAACTGGAATCAATGTAGGAGAAGCAAGAATAACCACCCCTACAATCACCTATAAAATGGACCAGCGCAAGGCAAGATGGATCACTCGTTCCCCGGGTGGTCAGTTTCTCTCCTTCCTCCGTTCGCAGTTGGCTCTGTAACTGGAACACTCCTTGGTACGCAGTTGGCTCTGTAACTGGTACCTTCCTGCACACGTAGTTGGGTATGTAACTGGTGTGTACTCTCACCTAAAACCTGACTTTTTCCCGTACGCAGTTGGCTACGTCACTGGTACAACTCCCGGCACCCAGGCTGGCTATGTAACCGGTGCTATCCTTCATACCTGATCCTCTATCGATCACCCAAGAAGAAGTAGTCTGTAGAAGCCATCCTTCTAAATACTCTGTAATTAGTCTCCTACGGGACAGTAATTTTGTCAACATTACTATCTTTTATAAATAAATGGTTGAAGCCTAAAATCCACTCCCGTGCATTAATTGTCTCTACCGTACAGAAATATAAGGAATACGAAGCATTAAGAACGGCGATTATAAGTTAAGCAGGACATGAAATGGAGCCTACAAACCTCCTGGCCATCTAGCGACTATAACTCCTACTAGATATATTCGGACAATCTAATATTTGGGTATTGTGTGCTACACTTAATAATATCTTTCAATTGGTGAACAACATGTAGATGGGGTGGACAGGCACTTTCCTACTCTTCCTTGTTAGTTCTTTTAAACATTCGAGGATTCAATGGGTGAAAAAGTAAAGAAGAAGGAAAAACAAAAATGAACCATCAACTTTAAAAGACTTGAGAGTGTTTGTCCTTATAAAATTGCCTTTGTGGGTCTTTAAACTACAGATAATCTTAACTATTTTGTTTGGATTGCGTCTCTAAAATTCAATTTGCCTTATTTTTCCTCTCAAATTCACGCCCACGGGAGATTAACAATTGCTTGATAGTATCTGCCTGTTGCACGTCTCAATAGCGTCTTCTGGGAATCGAAAAGAAAATATGTTGTGGTATCTTATCCTTTGTTATTCATCTCTTGACTTGCATCCGCCGCTCAACTGGTGTCCTCGACGTTCCCATGACGACTATCATTTGACATTTAGACGTCACTTTTTTTCTCTCTGCAAGCGAATAAATGAACATTGCCTCTCCTGTGAGGGTATTGCGCAGAAATAAGGAAAAAAAACGAGAAATGAGGATTGAGATCTATTCTGAACATGCCAAAGTTAGGACTGACGACACAAACGATGTCTTGGTAAGATTCTCCGAGTTGCTAAGAAACCAATAATTGCGTACTTTAAGAATGATGTGAAACTCAACTTCCCCAAATTTCCTTTCACAGTTGCGTGGGATTCTTCACATCTTCAGGTGGCTCATTCTTTCTCTTTCTCTCTCTCTCTCACATACACACACACTTTCTTACTCCGGTAAAAGGTCTCTCTCTCTTACACACACTATTCAAATCGCTCTCTCTCTTTCTCAGTTGCAAGGTCTCTTTCTTTCTTTCTCTCTCGCTTTCTCTGTTGGTAGCTCTCTCTCTCTCTCTGAAAATTTATCTCTCGTTGTTCAAAGATCTCTTTCTGAATCATTATCTCTTCCTCTTCTATGTTTTTCTCTTTATCCTTGTCTCTTTTTTCCTTACATCTCTCATTTCCTTTCTTACTTTTATCTCCTTTTCTCTTTCTTCTCTCTCACCCTTTACATGTATCCTCTCTATCTTTCTCTCTCTCATCTTTTTCTTCTAGCTTCCTCATTTCCTTTCATTATTTCTTCCCTGTATTTCTCTTTTGCTCTTTTTCTCTTCCCATTTCTTCCTTGCTGTCACAGATTTTAATGTGTGTGTCTTTGTCTCTCAACAAGTCCGACAGAGATGAGCCATTTATCGATGATTCCTCATGGTCTGAGAGAGTAGGGAAACCTAGCACTTCAACTATAAATCTGGCAGGTCCTTGTCATTTACTTAATATTTTCCATTTTAATTTGCTCCTAGATTTTTAGTAATCAAAATTCAGACAGGGATGACCATACAGCGTTTGATTCTTCATGATCTGAAAGCATAAGATAAACTATGACTAATTGTAAGTCTTGTAGGTCCTTTCCATTTGCTTAGCTTTTTCTCCTTGTAAGAATTGACGCTATGGTATCCATGGAAACAGGCAGAGAGAAACTGATTTCAGATTAGCGACCTTCATTCGCACGACCGTGTATAACCCTGTCCTTGTGGCTCTGAAACCTACAAGTCTTTTACAGTTTTTTTTCTGAAGGATCGGAGGCAAAAACGACGAAACTCCATCTGGACTCATTTTGTCTTATACGTCCAAATGCATGAGAATTGCATCATTCTTTCCCTTTACGTGGTATTTTCAGCTGCATTTTTCGCTTCATTCTAGTCATTCTTTTCTCTTTACTGTCTGCACCATTGTAGTACAACTCGCAACTAACAGATGGCACCATTAGTTCGAAGTCGACCAAAAATGGAGTTTCATCCTTTCTTCTCCTGATTCTTAATTTGTTTTCTCAAGATGAAATGAGCTTTCTCTGTGAAAAATTCAGTCATTCTTGGGATAGTTCTTAAATGAAGATTTTGCGGAAGCGGTTTCATTTTGTCTATAAAACTATGACCGTTTGTTTTCTTTAGAATTTTTTATTACATTTCCACAACTATGTACTTAAACCACAAATTAGCTATGTTAATTCTTTGTTTCAACACCAAATTTATCTTTTGATGTTTATTCTTTAGTGTATCGATATCTTTGTAAGTCAAAGTAACCACAAACCGTACATTTTTATTAAATTCGAACTTGCCACAATGGACATTTCCGTTTTCACCGTCCTTATATATTTTACAACTTGTTTGTGTAATCATATTAAATAATATATAATGTTTTTTGAAATTTCAGCGCTACGGTTTTCCGTTACGTAGAAATATACCATGAAATACTGAGAATTCAATCTCCTACGTCATACAATGAAAATCATCCTCTGATTAGTTTGACGTAATCAATTCGTACTATTTCCGTAGCTGTAAGCTTCTCCCTATGTTACGATCGTTATTCAGAAGTTTTGAAGACGAAAAAACAAGAAAGAGAAAGAACATTCACATCACCACTTAACGAAATATTGAACAAATCTGCAGAACACACTTCAATATGTTTAAACACAAAAAATATATTTTTAATAACAGAAAGTGCTCGATACAATGACAGGGGGCAGTCTTAACTTGCAGTGCTCCTCTTACCGTTAGTTCGTGTCTTGACAATTTGGCGCAATTGGATAGTGTATGCAACTTTTAACTTTTTATACTTTCACCTAAGGCTGTTCGAATCCTATAAAAGGCCGTGTTTTATTTTATTAATCGAAACTCAAAAGTAACTTCAATGTAATAGTTTTAATTTACAATTTTGTTTCTCACATGCTTTTATTATTATTTTTTACGATGAAATATTAAAACTATTCAATATATTAACGGGCTATAAGTAGTACATTAAATTGTTAACAGATGTCAGGAACAAGCTCTATCAATTCATATGCTTTTAAGTTCTTGAAAAATGCTACAGTAGCATTCATTAAAAAAGCATACGATTCGGATGTAAAGGCCCACATTTTTTTACTGAAAAGATGGGTAATTCTATTTAAATACAAGAGTTTTAAAGAGCATTATTAGAAGATATGGTCTTCTTCTCTTCTTATACGTTTCTCCTTTCTTCCTGCATTTTTATTTGGTAATTATTATGTAATAACAACTAATTTCGCTAATCAAAGCAGTAACAACTGTTTCTTATTAATAAGAATCAAAGATAAGAGGCAAACAATTTAATTAAATCAAATTAAATCTTGTTCATTAAAACATTAGCTTCTCCAAAGGTTTGTGAATGTTGAGTGACTGTTTTTCTGTCTAATTCCAAACAAATAATGATTTTCAAACAATTTTCATTGGTTTTGTACAGAGTTATCTGTGTTATTTGTGCGAAACGAAATCAGTTATCACAACAGAAACAATACTTTTAGGCTAACGTAATCGTGTTTTCTTTAGTGGGAGGAGAGAACATTATTATTTAATTGAACTGAACCTTTTGAATTTTAATTGAACTTTTCGACATCTAAGACTCAGGCTGGGATAGGGGAGAGGAAAATATGCAGGAAGGTGACGTCCAGGGCCTAGGTTAAAAGTACCCTCGCAGCATTTACCTAGTGTAACTGAGGAAAAAATCCTGATAAAACTTCAGAAAGGATGATCGGCGCTGGGATCGATCCCAGGACCTCCCAAATGCTAAGCTAACTTTCTACCACTAAGCTACGGCGGCTCGGTGAAAACGTAATTATATTTGTTTGAGTAATTTTTATTTATCAGCGCTGTCAAGGTAAACTGGCAATGAAAGCATGATATGAAGAAATTCTTAGCAGAAACTGAACATCAAACTCTTCCCACAAAGCAATTTTAGTCTGACTCGGAAGTGAATTAAGCTTCCTTTGAGAAGTGGAAGCTTAGTAAATCAAGATTAGTGCTAAAGGTTTAAACATGGTTAAATCCAGCAGCCTCGTTTACAACGATCAAAGTTGAAACATTTGACAAGACAAGAAAAAGGAAACTAATGAACTTTTTAAAACAAAATTAAAATCTTTAACCTCGATGGGAACCGAATAGAAGTCCTATCGTGCACTGAGCCGATACGATAGTCATCAGACCACGGAATCACTCGACCTACTTCACTTTCCAAGCGCTGTAACGAAAACCATGAACATAAAGACCTACAATTTGCATAAATTTCGTGGCCAGCACCAAAAGGATGATAGAACATTTACTTTAAATCTATATCGAATAAAGTTTTGTTGTTGCCATTTTGTGTAACTTGTTAGACTTCTATCCGCTGATCACTTTTTATGGATCTGATTGTACAAAATGTATTCACATAACGATCAGGTATAGACGAAATATAAAATATTACTCATTTGAGAGTATAAACGATACTTTAAAGAAATACAATTTTCTGTTTACAATTTAACTCTTGAATCAAAACGATAGAGATCTAATCTCTTTGTAGAATTGGGCGCTGTTTTATTTTAATTACTACAGTTCACAATATTGCCTTTAGTAAGAGATTTTTATAATGACTTGTACTGTTTACTTTTAAATTCATGCCTCAGTATCCTATGGAATGTTGATCAATGAGCAATGAAGCGTATTTCCGACCTTCAACATGTATTTTTGACAATGGTGAAAGACCAGGAGCAATATTAAAATACGAGTTGAGCTAGAATAAACAATCACCTTTGATGAAAGGGAAGCATGTTTATTTACTGTAGTAGAATGTATTACTTTTCGCAGCACTAAATTGAAAGTGAAAATCCAAAATATAGATCGTCGTAGTTGGAAGTAATAAGACGGACACTAAAGAGAAATAATAAAAGCTGATTTTTCTTCGTTAAATGGAAGGGATTTGACATCCAATATCTTTTTCATCTTCGTCTTGCGTCTGTCATTTCGTGTGGATATTAACGAATGCTGGTGTTTATTTTATCTTTTCCAGGAAACGGGATTTTCTCTCTTTTTTTTTAACGAAATTAAAAGTGACCGGATTTGTTTGTTTTGATTTCAAATTGTAATCTTAATTCCATGTATTTCTTTTCAAGACCTTGATAGGATCGCTGATAACAGTGAATTCATTAAAGCGATATTTTTATCTAGAAGATGTGGTATACTCCATCAGAGCACACAGACTAACAAACGTTTCTTCACTGTAAAAAGTTCTTTAACACTTAAAACCATCTTTCGAACACTTTTTTGATCACCTGTATATATTTCCCTTCTACTCATGATTTAAAATCATTGTTAATCAATTTTGTAAATTTTTACCTAATTTATAATGAACACATGAACAGTTTTCATGTTCCGGGAAAGAAGTAAAACATTGGCGTGAGCTGTATTGAATCCAAGTCGTCTCATCGACAACCTTTTACTCTAACCCAAGGTATAAAAAGTGAAAGGTAGCGCATTCCCCGCCTAATGAATCCTTATTATCTGAGTAACGTGTGACGTCATTTGGAAGATACTGTTGCTTACAAGAAACTTAACACAAGCGCGTTATTCACATTTTGTTAGGTGTTCACCACAGATTCATATCATTAACATGTTTATTAATTCTTTAACAAATTTATGCTACTTTAGTTATCTTAAATTTTGAATTTGAATTTATGACCTTTAGGCATGTCTGTCTCAAGCCGGATTAGGGTGGGGAAGAGGATGTTGCAAGGTAATTGGCCAGGCCCTAGTTTGTAGGTACTATCCATCCTGGAATTTGCTTGCTTTGACTGTGGAAAAGCACTGGGGAAACATGAGGATAAGCATCTGCTGGTTCCGAACCTAGGATCCTTCAATTGCTAAACCAACTGAGCTACGACCTCTAATGATAAACTCTGTTGTATCTATTTCGCATGTAATGAATCTTATTTTAGAGGACCGTTATGGTCATGTGGTTATGGCATTGGTAATTTATTTAAAGAACTTTTTTTTATTTGCAGTGCTATTCATAAAACAAAGTGGTTGTTGAAAATGAAAATGAAGTTTTTTTTGTATCGATCTAAATATGCTAATATTGGAAAAGTAATGAGTTTGATTTATTTGGATGTAACGTCACTCACATCCTTAAAACGATACATACATGACCTTCCCAACTGATTATAAAATATAAAGTCATTTTCGGAATTAATAATATTTTTTGTATTAACAATTTTTTATGATAAAGTATTTGCTATATACAAATGTTTAAGATACCAATTTGATTCAAGAATATTGTTCTAAATTATTACTTTTGAACCATACTAACCAAAGATTTTCTAACTAGCAAGGAATATATACCAAAGACCTTTTAACTATCCATAAATAATAATGCAGAAACACTCGATACATTATGGAAAACCTCTTTGGAAAACCGTCTATTTATATGTAATATCTATGTCTAAGAGACCTATATAAGCAGCGCAAACTGTATGTAGTGGTCAGTTATTCAGGGACTTCCAAAGTGGAAGGAACTCCTAATAAAAGGTGTTAAAGAAAACATTTTCTTTGCTTTATTGTCTTGTCTTCTTTCCCCATTTTGCATACACTATCCTTTACAAGCATATTTGCTTCCTTCAGGCAGGAGGACACCTCACATACACTGTAGTAAATATTTATGTGTACCCCAGGTTAGTCACTCCGTACTAATCTTATCTTACCTTTCAAGTTAAACCCAAATTCTACGCCCATAGCCGGAGCAAAGAATATAGATATTTCCTCATTAGTGTTAATCTCTACTACTATTAAATAGAATCCATACATAGAGTGATTCGGGGTAACCAGGTGTACTCGGGGACCGTTACATGGAGGTCTACATACTTATGTTAGAAAACTTCAACGTATTCTTCCTAATAAATTTACCGTACGTATTAAATTGCATTGAAGCAAGGATAAATTTTATTTAATGGCCGGATTAAGTTTGTTCAAAGTTGCATTACAAGAAGTTATCTTCTGCGTTTGAGGCATAGAAATAGCTGCAAATTTTATTCTTGGATATAAAATACACCTATGCCTTATGAAAACCCAAAATTGCCACTAAATCGATTAGAGGGACCATGGTGGCTCAGTGGTAGAACGCTCACATCTGGTGCTTGGGGGTGGGGCTATTCCGATCCCACGTGCCATGTGGGCTTTGCGGTGGACAAATACTGTATGCGTTGGTTTTATCCGGGTTCTCCCGTTTCCTCCCACTTTCTTCATTCCGTCAATTCTCCCATTATCATCTTCCGTTCAAAAGTGAGCCAAAGTTACCTAAAATACCTAAAAGAATGTTCAATTCAAGTCGAGCAAAAATTCTAACCCATTCAATTCCAAAAGTCATTAAATCATATCAATTTGTTTCTTAGTAAAATATATAAAATATTTCGCTATAGGTTTCATTTGAGTAGGAGTAGTGTTTGTGCTTGCGAACCACTAGTACAAAAACTCTGACATTTGCGGGATAGCCGTTGCAGATCAGAGGACGACTGTAGCTTGCAATTCCAGCTGTTGTGAGATTCGGGATCACAACACCGACTGTTCTGAACCGCCTACTGGAGATTGGTCTCCACGTGAGGTGGCCTGTGAAGTTCGGCGTTCGCTCGTGTCCAGCGTCAAATATGCCTTTAGTTAATCCCAGGTTTCATTCACTTTGCCTTCTTAGTGTTGTGATTTCGTCTTCTATCAATGAATTTTGCTTGTTTATGTTATGTGTAATTTTAAATAGATAAATTGTGTCGCGAATCGTGGACCACAGCTTGGAAACCGCTTTCACAAATCACTGTTATTTTTTCCCCAATAACAGCAGAATTTTTAAAACAAATTTAGCTTTCCATGTGTAACTCTTATATATTCAATAACGTTATCAATGGATTATTTTTATTCTCTCGCTTACTCTCTCTCTCTCTCTCCTTCATTTCAAATCTCAATTAACCCCTCAATGCAAGATTTCAATGTAGACAATCAGTTAACTTTCCCTTTTCTATATATTTCCTTTCTGTTCTGTTACCTATCCTCTGCAGCGCATGCGTATTTCATAAATTATCTGATTTTATGCAGTCTTCTGAAGATCAACATTTCGAAGGCTTGCAATTTTTCTTTCTCCACTTCTTTGTATATTTCAGATCCCACAACCAATATGTAATAGAAAATTTATAGTCCATCTTTATTTCAGATTATTCTTTATCAGTTCATCGCAAATATTTTATTTTTGGTCAATGGCTATGTCGCGATTGCTATTTACTTCTTTCTACTCTTCAATTAAGGACGCCTAAACGAATTCCGATTACGGATATCTGGATCAACCAAAATCCGGATTCAATAGCATTCCAATTCTGATACGTGTCTCAGATCCATGGAATTGTATTTTGGGTACCCAGATCTTAGATTCAGATTCGGATTTGGAATTCGCATACCCAGATCCAAAGATCCTGAACTGACTATCCGTACTTCTTATCCTCTGAAAATATTGAATTGCAAAGATTTTATTAAGTCAAAGGTTATTGCGAGATCATTCTACAACTTGGCAGATTAACTTCAGCTCAACTTATAACTAAAGATCGTAGATTTATTTTTTTGTTTACAAATGTTCATCAAGTTCTCAAAACCCCCGCTAGGTGACTCTACTGGTTTATAAGATCCTGCCCTCTGGCGACAAAAATGGTACTTACTGCAAATCAGTTCTTTCCATGCAACGGGAAAATGTCCAAGTTATGAGAATATGTGTAAGTTGATCTAACCGAATATCTGTTTTTTTAAAATTACGATTTATGGGCCTCTGACAGCTCACAGACAGCACAAATATACGAGGTCCATGGGGCATGTTGTGCTATTTGGGCTATGGGTAAGCCACATTCAAGTGTTTGCAAGCACTCTTGGATTGGTTGAATTGTTATTAACGTTCTAAATGAACACTGAATCTACAATACAGTTTTTGGTAAAGTGGGCTCCGAACCACTCCGTTCAATAAACACAGACGGGAATTGAAACCCGTGACCACGCATACAGAAAGTAAGCACGCTAACCTCTTGACTATCCTAGGGCCACATTCACTCTTTTTAAGACAGGAGTTTACACCATAAAGGATGGAAACAATTGAAACTGAGAACCTTTTTAGAAAATAGCATTGATCTTCAGTAGGTCTCTCCGACCTGCGTACCTCCTGATGCCAATCCTACATTTGTGACCGTAACCATTTAAGGATAATCTAAAGCAACGATCTCCAACAAAAGATGGCATCACAATCTCCGTATATGTCTAATGTATTTTCATTGTTAGACGAAATTTTAATGCTGCTCGTACAAATTCAAGCCTAGAGAGTTCAAACTTTCAGGGAAGAAAGTTCATAACCAATTCAAGAGAATGATCGATGCCGATGTTTAATTTTACTTTTTGTTCATGGTTGAAAGAGCTTCATTGTTATAGGTCTCGATATTCACAACAACAATGAAGCGATTTCAACAATGAAGGAAAACGAAAATAAAAGATCGGCATCTATCATACTCTTGAATTGGTTATGAACTTTATTCCCTGAAAGTTTGAACTCTTTAGGCTTGAATTTGTAGGAGCAGCAAGGAAATTTCGTGCAACGATAATACATTAGACATATACGGAGATAGTGGTGCCATCTTTTGTTGGATATCGTTGCTTAGATTATCCTTAAATGATGTAACGATCTGAATTGTACCATATTCCTTAAATGCAGCCCTCTTGCCTTTTCTACCGCAGTTTCCTAGTTATTCACTCTCATATAATCCCACATAGTGTCCTAAAATAAATTCTGTGTGTTGAGTACAAGAACCGTTAGCATCTGCCATCTAGTGCAGAGAGCTTCAACGATTAGGGGAAAGAAACTTTTAAGCGAAATTGTTGAAAATAACTCAGTGAAAGAAAATCGGTCTCTCTGAAGTTCAATTTTTACTCATTATGTAGTATTGTGTTTTTAAGGTTTGTATTTGTAGGCGTATGTCAAGTTACGTAGGAGTACAAATCAAGGGAGCGATGCAGATTCCTTTGTGGAGAAAGATTTTTCTCTTCAATAAATTTCGGCTATTCAATATGCAAGCCAGCAGCAGGATATTGAAAAGAACCAAACACCATACAGAACACTAAATATAACCAAATGCCATTTGAAACGAAAAAGGAACAAAGACATCTTTTCAGGCACAAATATAAATACCTGTCCAGAAAAAGAGAAATTGAAAAAAAAATTGGTTTGGTCAAAGGGATGACAAAAGGGTCGAAGAAAACGTAAAAAGGACTTTAATGGTGTTTTCAAGGGAACTTTGAGTGGTGGGAATTCATGTGAAAAATTGAAGAAAGGAAAAGGTAGATTCTAGTAAAAAAAACAAGAAATCGGTTGTCAATACTTGTTCATTTAGGCATGACTTGTCTATTTTGTTTCCGAAGCGAACCAACGGATCTTTCAGTGGACTGAATGACCTCTTTCCGAACGTGGTTTCTCTGAGTAAACAAGGCTTTCATTTTAATATAGGAAAAGCTATTGCGTAATCCAGTATGAGATGGGATGTACAGAGTGTTCGAAAAGGAATTTTAAGATTTAGAAAACCCTTGGTACATTATACAGGGTGTCCCAGAAATCATGGAAACAAGTTTTAGACGGACAAAATACAGAAATATAAAGACAAGGTTCTTATCAAAATTGTTTAGCTTTTCGAGATAGAGGCACTCAAACAGGGCTGGGTAGGTAGAGTATTCGCTTAACAATTGGAAGAGCCTGGGAACGATCAGAAGCCGTTTATTCTGACTGAGGGTTTCCGAGGGATTTTCTTTACTCACACCAGGCAAATATCGAGAATGTATCTACAAAATAGGCCCTGTCCGAATACCTTCTAATATTATTTACCCCACACAATCCCGGTCTGAACCTCAGGTGCCTAAAGGCCATAAATAAAATTGAAATAGAGGCACCCAAAGGCAATGTGACATCATTTCAAATGGCTATGAATATACACAAATCGTGTAATGACGTAAGACGAATGCCAACCAAAGTTACACTCTAATAATATAAACTCTCCTACTGTTCTATTGTCATGCAACATAGCTACAAATCTAATAAAAGTGTTTTAGGTCAAGTTACAAGTTTAGTTTTGGTTGAGCAATAACAGCATTCTTGATTTAGCCCGAATAAACGTTGAGTCATGGAATATATGTAATAAACCAAGCCTTTACATATTAGCGTAGCCTACACGTAGGCCGGTATTAGATACATGATCGAACTACGAGTCATCTAATCAGCCTAAATACGGACAGTTCCTGGTTAAGTGTTGCCATCTATTGCACAGACCTGGCGTAACATTACACAATATGAAACAGTGTGCCACGAACTGAAAAATCTTTATAAGCACTTTATTAGAAAATAGTTCCCCTTACTCTTAGATAAACCTTTCACCTTCAGTGCATGCTGGGTTGCATACAACTCCTGGCTGATTAAAAAAAGATCTCCATGTCTGGACGATAAACGTAAGCAGATCTTGGTGTAAAGTACCGATTTTCAATGCTAGATGGCAGCACAGATTTATTTTCATTTTTTAAAAAGGAATTCCAATTCTACTCCAGTAAATCTGATCGTACAAAGTTCGTACTTTTCTAGAAGAAATTACCCATTTAAGTGCTTCCATTGTTGCTAATGTTGATTGTTGGAATAGCTTCATTCTTATAAGTTTATATTACTACAATATTTTATTAATTGAAACGAATAAGTAAGTCTTCTTGTTCACCATAACACTTGCAAATTAGTATAAATGCATTCTCAAAACGTCTTACTGAGCTGAGCAAACCAAGCGCAACTTTGTACTTCTTTTTTAAATAGATTTATCTCCTAGGTATCAGGAGACATGTTCACCAGCTTTCACACAGTTGTGCTGAAAAGGTTGGAAAGGTTTGAGGTTGACGAACAGGTATTGTTTACATGGTAACCAACCATACTTTAAGAAAAACATATTTTCACGATTTACGTAAGAATGACTTGATCTATTCTGTCCAAAATTCGTATGATCATAGGATAAACAAGTCTCCTTGTGTTAGTCGCACCGGAACGTTTAGCTGGGTACCCTTTGCATGGTAACGAGACCCCAATATTTAAACTTACATTCATATCTCCTTGCAAGAACAGTTAATCCAAATTGTCCCACCTTCCTATGATTACTCAGAGCTCAATCCTTCTAGCCCTAATTTACACTAGTATGCTGAACTGTAACGCTTATATGGTGAAGAATTTCATAGTAAAAGATTGCTTCAAGTCCTGCTAAAGTTTACACGACGAATAGGGAAATCTTCCTAAAGTTTTATCTTATTTAAATGTTAAAATAGTTGCTGCTTTTATAACAACGTTAATTAACAAACATTCGTGTAGGATATAGGAACAATTCCAACCAAAAATAACAAAGTAATGCAGTGGAATATCCTTAGGGCTTCAATCACACTGGAATGTCAAAACATTTACTGTTTCCATGGAAACGAAAGTCAGTTTACATCAGATGTAAGGTACTCGCTCAGCGCAATTCTTTGGACATCGCAGAAGATGAATGTTCTACAAATATTTAAGCGATTTTTAAGAATTAACAAGAATACAAAACAAACCTGTAAATAGCCATTAAGTTTCTTATCTAAAATTGTAATATTTGTACGTTTGAATTTGAATTAATTTTAAGTACTTTAGGTAACATTTTGTTCAGGCCGTTGTACGTTTGAATTCGTAGCAAAAACATCGTAACTTGCGGAAGATGAAACTAAAGTAAACATTAGAGACATGTAAAGGTTCTGCAGATATTTAGCGTACGAAATAGATCATTTACAACAACTTAATTCTTGTAAACCCCAGACCAAAATTTAAGCAGAAATTAATTTAAGCAAGGATCACCACTCAAATTAAAAGTTAAAAACAAACGAAGTATAATTTGAATAAAAACTAAGTTTAATTAAAACTAGAAACTCGAACTTAAAAGGTTTGGATAAATGTACTGTTTAACACTATGGCAGGCAATTTTGTCAGGTTTCCGTAGCAACATTTTCCTCAAAATACTGAAAAGTTTCCCGATGTTTGTAAAAATTTCCTACTTGCTAATTTCACTTTCAAAGTCAGTGAAAATGTGACAAAAAGATTCAAGCAAATTTACCGATTTTCTGTATTTTATTTTGTTCGTTTTGCCCTTCGTGTTGTCCAGATATTAGCGTTTTACGACAACTTTCCCTACACCTGAGAACACTGATTGTCAAAAGACTCTCAAAACCATATTATTTAATAAAATAGACGGAAATAATTCTGCTGGTCAATTAAATTTGACGAATGACTGTAATATTAAATAGCTGGGCCCGCAGGGCCACCCAGGTGGGACTTCTAGCTTTGCTAAGCTAGTTTCGCCCTTATGAACTAAGCTACTTTAATTCTATGTATCCATAAGTCCCTATAGCATGCTCCCATAATTGTTCAAATAGAGAAGACTTTCTGAAGAAAAATTCTCCAAAAAATGAAAATAAACAATGGCAGAAGAAAAGTATCTGCCAATTACAGCAACTTCGAAAGGAAGAAGAGTGTGATTCGCCTCAAAGCGTTGATGCATTCTCACAACTACAAAATACAGAAGAAGGAAAAGAAGATGAAGCCCGTTCAAATAAGCTTCAAGTGTCTCTCCTTCACCTAAACCTCAGTTTTGTAAAAGTCAAGTTAATAGTCCAGCCAGACAGTACTGAAACCTGAAAACAAAAGACAAGTCACGCCTCTCCTAAATCCATCTGCAGTTTCTCAACCAAAATAAACAATCCTCTAATCCACACAAATTCGTATTCATCCATACATTCTACTAAATTCTCCGATCCCGGCACGGATGTTTATACAAGCATAAACAAGGATCCAGATAGTAATCAGGAATATGATAATTAAATGAATCAACTGTAGAAACTAACGATATGGATAATCTACACTCAAAATATGTTGTCATTTCAAAGAATATAAAACCGGAATTGAACAACCCACTAAATTTCCACAAACTAATAGGAAGTAGGCTTCCCGATTTAAATCTGACGGCATATGCAGCTTTAAAATAAACAGGTCTCCAAAATGATTTTCACACAGCTTTCCAATCTAAAAAAAAAGGTTTCGGACATACCTAAAAAATTGATACATTCAAACGAAAGACAAAAGGAACCACAAAGAGCGTTCATTACAGCAACTTTCACCTGCGTTGTTCGAGGTATCAACTCAAATTTAAAAGTGGAAGATCTGAAGCAACATTTTATTAAGGAAAGGAAACTACCTCTTACTAATATTACTAGAATTCGAAATGACAAGGGTCCACTTCCTCTAATAAGATTATCCACAAAAAAAAAAAATGGTCGGTTACCTGATAACAAATGGTCTAACAATCGGCTAGATGATACACAAAATAGAGAAATCTCATTCCAATGGAAGACTGTCTCCGTATTTCACTTGTCAGCTTTATCACAGAGATAAGCCCTGTAAAAATGAACCATCGTGTTTCAAATGTGGTAGCAATCACATGAGCTACAGCTATATAGAATTACACCAGGTCAGAACTACTGCTGGTTAAAGGTCATCGTACCGACGCCTCAAATTGTCCTAAAAGATCAGCAAACAGGAACAATTTCTTAAAACAAAAAATGTATAGGGAAAATAACATAACAAAATTTGAACCTACTTTTTCTGAATCAACTGATCTGATCCAAACTGACACTTCTTATACTCCAATTAATACAGAAAGTGCAATTCTCACTGACGCAGAAACCTCAACCATTACAAATATAGAAAGAATCGTAAATAAAACACTGAAAGGATTCTTAGAAAATATCACTAAATGGGTCTCCTCTAGTCTAACATTAGGAATACCGCAAGACAATGAATAATTCTCCAAAATTACTCAAGCCATTAACCTAGCTTCAGAAGAAATCTTTCACTGCAGACTCAACATTCTTCAGTTAACGGACGACCATCTGTACGTCAGCAAAGTTACCATTCAATCACTAAATTTAAGAAGTTCAACCACAAAAATACTTAATAAATTCTAAGTTTCAAAGCAAAAACTTTCACAGCACAAATCAAAGAAATTACAAAACAAAGTTAATTACACAGTGCTTGAGCACGTTTGACACATCTGAAAGCAATACGCCCAAATATTTACTATCTTTTATTTCCCATAGCCAAAACCTATTACCAACCATTGAAACATTATTCCAGATCTAGTTTCCCACAACATACGTAAATAATGCAACGTCATTTTAGCAACTATTACAATAAACCAAGACACATCACACTTATTGTACAATGGACTTTCGAAAGACACATTTGGTAATTTAGGAAATCATTCACTGGAAATAAACGGAACAAAAGCGTATTAAAATAATTATTTACACGACCAGTGATTCACTTTCCCTTATACAAGTTTTATGATCCACCTATGATGCTTCTGATAATTAACGTTTATGTCTGATTTTAATTATGGATGACATTAAAAAGAAAATAATTTCAAAATCAATTTACAGCTCATGGGCACAGGTACGTGTAGTAGTGGAATTGGAGTGAACAAATGATCACACACATTTATCGTTGGAAACGTCTTGATAATAAAAACTCAGAAATGCCGATTTCGACCACTTTCGTCATGAACACAGAAGTGCCGAAATCCAAAGCAAGGTGAATCAGTGATCGAACATGTATATTATACATATCGTTGGAAACGTCTTCACAAGACAAATTAAAAAAAAAACGTTGAATTAAACCACTTCCGTATTATTAAACGAGGTAGTCAAACTCGTCATTTTTGAGCCTGTGTTGTCAGGACGTTTCCAACGATATCTCGTATACGTCATTACTGTGTCACTACTATCTAGGTTTCGCCACTTCCAGCAATTAATGATTTCCCCACGTATGAGGTATTTTGATACAATTTAATGTAAAGGAATAATTACTAATAAAGGACACCTTTTAGGGTGTACAACTCGTGCTACTTTTTCCCAAGAAAACACTTTACAAAACGAGAACAAATCGTTATATTGAAAGCCATTCAAAATATAAAGAATGTTGTGCAGCGTTCATTAAACATACTTTTTTTTTGTTTGCTATGGAAACCAATAGAAATCAACCAGACAAATGAAAAAGAAGGAATATATCAACTTTGTATTTATGTAAAGATAAACTCAATTAAGGAAATAATGAAAGGCAATAAAGAAACAAATGAATTCCCTTAGAAAGGATTAAAACAAAATTAAAATGTAAAACAGCCAAACAAATGCTTGTTTATTGATGTCTACGGAAACTAAATTCAAAAGCTGGATAGAATTACGTAGATTCAATTAGGCTTTTGTTTTAGAAAGGTTTCGTGTAAAATTAGTTTACATTTTCTGATGAAGCGGATTCTGTAAGTATTGATTGATCCCAGGAAATCTGTTTATGTTTGACAATAGAAAACATAGTTAACATGTATTATTCATGGCAACTAATCTTCAAAACAACCGTTAGCTACTAAAGTTGTAGGGCTGTTTAAAATAATCTTACGAATGGGTTTCACAGCAGTTGATGATTTCGTAGTTTTAACAATTATGTCTAAATTACCTCGTATTTGTTTTCTTTCAGACTCTTTCTCGCACAGAGAAAACGCCATTATTTTTGCTTTTTTTCGTTCTTGAAATAGAAGAAAATTCAATCGGCAAGAACTAGTATATCTTACCTAAAAAACGGAAGGTTTTGGGAAGATTTGGGTAGCCAATTAATTTTACTAAATAAACAACGAGGAGTCGGAAAATCACATCCATTCTTTCGTCCGGTGGTTTGTTTAGCTTCCAGGGGGGGCATGTGTTATGGTAATAATTTCCTGAATATCACTTCCAACCGAAAAGAACGTCTTTTGTTTTCCGGTGATGGGGTTTAACTAGTTGAAACCTGCCATACATAATCATACGATAAGCTCAAGGTGATTTCTTCAATAAGCCTTTATATTCAACTTATTGTCTTGTTGATTTTAGCTAAACCTATTATTATTACATAAGCTTTGGTCATAGATTCTTGTTAGCAAACTTAGTTAATTGTATTCTGTTGCGAAGAATAACACTTGCGCCACGTTGTGTTGGACAACCTAGTCTGTCGCGGATTTTGCATCACATTGAGAGGTACACAGGCTCGAGTTCTGTTGATGGCTATACTGACTGAAGTTTTTCAGGTTTTCCTCGTTTCTCATTCCACTAGGCGAACGGTGGTATGGTACTTAGAAAACGACCTCTCCTTTTCTTGGTCTAGAACAGTGTTCTCCGAGGGAGGTGATCTCTGAGGTATATAACGGACTTAGTTTGTTGATGCTTATTTGGTCGAAAAATGTAGTTAAAACATGCTTAGGGCAATTGACTGATAATTTGTTAGAACAGGAACTACCCATCTATTGACCACAAGAACACCATTCAGTATAGAAACTTCAAATTTTGGTGATCATTAAAATATTTGGAATGGATTAATACAAATTGTTATTTAAGTAAATTTAAGTTCACATGTGTGATGATTGCCCTTGCTGACATTTTGTTTAACCCAGCTGATGATTAGCCCTAAGATCTGTTTACTTTTATTGTCCATGATCAAAAGTGAGGTGATATTTGTTAGTTACCAAAATGATTAAGTTTCATGTCGATATTTAATTGTAAAAGATGAAGTTTTCTCCCCATTTATGTTATTTTATGAAATTCTGAATAAAAATAATGGTGGTGTGATGATAATTTAAAAGAGGAATCTCTAAACACATTTCTATTTTTTATCAATAATAATAATAATACGAAAACGAACGACCATTTCATGTAAAATTAAGCCCGAGGTCTAAAATTTAGATGCTACCATAATTATCAAATTTCCAGTAGACGCTGTAGTTTGAAGAGCACTTTTTCCCATAGCAACAAGAAAAAGAGTGTGCTATTGAATTCAATTGTCTAATTTGCTAATAAAACCACATGCGTAGGTGACATTGTGGTTTTGACTTTACAGGTAAAGTTAGTAGTTTTTGTTTCTTGTCGACCACTGATTTTCCAGTGACTTCTAAAATGTGAATGAAGTGGAAAAATCAGTTCTAAAATATTGATGAATTATCTAAGTTTAATTCTATGCATTGCATACTGTCACATCCGTTACGCAAAACAAGCAAAAGTTTATTTTACTCTTCAATAACACGAACTTTAGTATTTATCTTTTGCAGAAGTTAGGATTGCTTGGATCTTAATAGATCTGTAAAATCAACAGCTGAATAAATCTTAAATAAAAGGCTAAACAGCACGTAACGGGTGTGACATGTGTTGCGTAACGGTGTCACCGTTCCTATAATCGACTCCTCTCATTCATCCTTGTCACCTTACACAGCCAAAACCTACTCAGAGAAAACATAGCCTACCTTACACACTAAATACAGAGAGCAAGTCGCGGGCGGCTGGAACAGATTTAAATGACTAGATTCGAGAGTCGATGAGGCATTTCTTAACCACCCGTTGTAAGTACAACACTTGCACATCGACCCGTGTAGGATCACAATAAGCACGTTGGTATTTATAACTAAACTACAACGTTTCCTTTTGTGTTCCCGTCCAAAAGCAATGGACTGAGGAAATCAATGTCCCAATGTTTGCTTAAATTAATAAACAGAACGATGTTGAATTATTGTCCCTTCCAGCATCCTTGCCCCTCCCCTATCGACCTGAGCCTTAGATTCCTAAAGACCATTCAAATATATTCAAAGCTGAATCAAGTTTGTTCCATCACACAAGTACACAAGCGAAAATCAACTGTAAATCAAGGATGTTATAAGCTTACATGATATGTGGGTATAAACTACAATAATATATATATTCAGTGTTTCACGACAAAAATTCTTTGAAAATACACATTAATTGGTATGATTTATAAACAACTAGTTGATTTTCCCGTCTGTTGGTGCGGGGTTAATAAAATCCTTAAGAGGTTTTTGCCCCTCTGGGGATAAAATAACAATCTAAGATGGCCGTTGTTAATGAAGAGAAACGAAGAATGTGCATGCTAAATATCGAGTTTCTAGCTCAAGCAGTCTCCGGGTTTGCACTCCACTCCTGTTGTACCTCCTTTATGGGGTGGAAAACTTTTAATGCAGCCTAGGCCGCCCTAAGGAATATGTGCGCCAAAATTTGTTCCAATCCGTGAAGAAGCGTGGAATTGAATAGCATTCAAACAGACTTTCAGTTTTATAGATACGTGTATATCATTATAAATGTTGAAAGATTAAATTAATACTAAAACTTTGGGAAAACATTTGTCTGATTAAAAGGCCAAAATATATTTGAATTTTTCCAAAATGAAACAAACCGTGTTTAAATTCTAGAGGGGGAAAAAATAATTAAAAAAAATATTTTCTATGCTTTTTGTAAATTACATGTCACCGGCTACTTGGTTCAGCGCCTAAGAGTTTATACAACCCAGCAAACACAACTTATGCACGGGTTTTCTAAGCAACAGGGGAACACGGAACAATCCTTCGTGGGCAAGTTTTTAGCGGAATCTCCAAAATTTTGGAACTCTTTTTAATTCACTGTCTCGGTCTGCGTGTAACCCAGACTAGCGAATCAATTAATATAACGAAACTGGCTTCAGATATAATTTCATCCGTCTTAATCCTTCCTCTCGTTTTCAATATGGCTACTATAAAAGATGCAGGTCTTTTTCATTTGCTTAGGCTTCTCCATTCACACAAGTAGAGAAAACTGATTTAGATTTGATTTCAGTGACGTTAATTTATCGAGCCGTTTATAATTTGATGGCTCTGAAACTGACAGGTCCTTTCTACTTTTCTTAACGTTCTTCATTTAAACTTTTGCTACATTGCTTATTGACGGGTCCAGTCACATAAGGTGCTAACCCATAATACTTGCATCTGGAAAAACATGAAAAGCGAAAAGAATGTATATCACTTGGTTGAAGAGTGACACTTTCAATTTACAGAATTTTGCCAATTTTGACGTAAGTGTGGGTTAACCTCTTCTATATCTCTCTGTGGGTTAAGCGCTGTGGATACCTCACAATAAATTCGAATCTTCAGCTTAATTTGATTAATTAAATGTCATTGTAATATACTGTATCTACTTAATCGTAACATATTCATGTTTCTTGTTCAATATTAAGACATGGTCTTACCATTCACAGAATCTTATCTTTAATAAATCATTAATAGAGAATACAAGTACATTCTTGGTTTATTATTGCCAAAGGAGCCCAATAGTTCAGTCAGTCAATTCAGATCTGAGGTTCTCTTTACCAGTGTTCCATGGTAATGCTAGATTTACTTTATATGAATCAGTTATTGCAGAAAACAGTTGAGACATTTTTAATGGTTTTGACTTACTTACATATTGTTATACAGAATCTCTGGACATATTTTTTGGTGCAGGAATGATGCATATGTCGTGACTTTTTTCCTATTAAAACATCATTCAAAGGTTATGTTTGTTACAGAAATGAAGTATGTGAAAGCGCATATGTAATTCGTGTAGCAAACAGAAAACCTACTCAGGTGGATGTCATAACAAATGTAACAATTGTGTTTGTACAGCAGCGTTCTTCATGCAAAACATTATTGTTGATTGTTGGTTTGTAAATGTTAGCGCATTCAGCTGTAGTTGAAGCTTTGATCTTTCAATGAACTTTAAACTTCATCTTCAAACGCTTCTGAGTTTTATATAAAATGTTGCGCTGAAGACAATTTAAGGTTAGTTTAAAGTTATTGATGAAGTTGACGTGTTAATTATTTACTCTAATCCCTCCCAAATGCGAATATTATATAAATACAGGGTGACCCAAATGAAACTTTCCATCCCGTTAATTTCGTAACCAATTGATTTCCAGGAGGAATCCAGACACGCTCCCCTTTTAATTTAAGCGAGAATGTGCCATCGTGGTCAAACATTCCATGCTGTCTCATTTTATTGTGTTCTAGTGGCAAAAAGTAGAATTTTCTTAAATGGCAACATGGGTCAAGCGACATATCATGTCATTGGTCTTAGGTTCTATTTACAAAAGCATATCTTCATTTACTAGTTTCTTTGAAAACTGCTGGAAAACCGGTTTGCAACTCTTAAATATTATCAATTAACTTATTTTTTTTACAGAGATTGGGTGCTATTGGATCACAAAACATGAGACAGAACGTTTAAATTTATAACAGTGATGTTCCCAGGAATTCTTTTATACTAATGATGTCAGTTGGAGCGCTCACAATGTTAAATAGTGTAAAATGTTAACGTATCTACCAGTTCTCCTTGATAATATTTGAGAGTTGCAAACGGATTTTCGAGCAAAGTTTAAAAAGAAACTAGTAAATGAAGAATGATATGCTTTTGTAAATAGAACTAAGACCAATGACATGATGTCTCACTAGACCCATGTTACCATTTAAGAAAATTCCCACTTTTTGCCAGTAAACCACAGTAATATGGGATAGCATGGAATGTTTGACCACAACGACACATTCTCTCATAAATTAAAAGGGGCGTATGTCAGGATTCCTCGTGGAACTCAATTGGTTACAAAACAGGTCAACTTCATCAATAACTTTAATCTAACATGTAAATTATCTTCAGAGCAACACTTTTATATAAAAATGAATGGCAATGCATATCTGCAACACATGTATGAAGTGTTGCCTACCGTTCATTCATTTAGAACAAAATTTCCAAAACTTTGAAGTCCTGTAACTTATGTTTCGCAAAACTCCGAAACGCAGTACTACAGGAATGCTCGTTTGAACACATCATCAATACACTGTAAAGGTTTCATGCTGATTTTCGTGTTCCACCAGAGACAGTTTCCTTGTTAGTGTTCTAACTTTCTACAAATTCACGAACAGTACATTTATTAGACATCTGTATGAATCAAAGAACAACTACTGCAAAGTAAGTTAAACTTTGAAACTAGTATATGTGTGAATCTTTTCTCTTGTAAGTATCATATCAAAGTATTATACGCTTAACTAAATAGAGTAACGTCAGGCAATTTGAAACAACGCGCTATTTGAGCAGACTACCAGGATCTATATATGTAAGTACGCAATGGCGAAAGGAATTCTTAATTATCTCACGCGCTATTATTTGAAAAGAACAGAACAGAGTAAATAGTACCATTATAAGTAGTTTATCAGTAGATATAGTTACGTCTTGTTAGAGGAAATGTCTAATTACTCAGAGATGTCAAACGACTATGATGAAGGACATGTTCCACCAAACAGACAAATACGAGTTGTTCATGCAGAGACATACAAGAGAAATATTATTAAAGAAATTCAAGACTTAAAGTCGTGCCATATGAATTATATACATAAGAAAAGACATTTCATCAAGAATTCAAGAGATATATCAGTGCAAATGGGCGTCAAAGTGCTATAGTAATGTTAACATATTTAACAGGAAACGAATTATGAGCCTACGTTTTATCATTACTAAATAAAGATATGCAAGATGCATTCTTACAAAGCCTTATAGAAAAGAGAGAGACCCAACTTAGACGTCTCAGTAGTGACAACAACAATAGTACAACTGAGGATATGAATGTAATGTTCATGAGTATAATTATATCATAGGGGCACATCAGTGATTCCGCCAGACCTTCTTGTGGGGGGTTTCACCTCCAACTTTAAAATTTTTGCGGTCAAAACTCGATAGAAACTATGCAAAACTTTAGTTACACCCTCCAATTTTTTACTTTACACTTCCCGAAACTGAAACTCTTGGCGGAATCTCTGGGGCACATATGGAAAACAAAGTTTCTCTTCTTTAACAAGTCTTTTCTCTCTATTAACAAGCTTGAAATGTAGTCAAAACTTTCATTTATTGCAGAAATGTGAACTTTTTGCACGTTTTCTCCCCTCTCAATTGTTTACAGAGTTTTTTTCAAGTTTTCACTCGTTCGTATTATGTAAGGTCCGTTACTCTTTAATATACGTATATCATAGGTTTGTACAGTAGCTGTTACCATTATAAAACAGTTTCTGTGAAATAAATGATATAAATATAGATAGGTTTTTATGAATTGCATTTCCATGGTTCATGAACGACATTCGATATATTTTCCCTTCCATCCTTAAGTTCCATATCAGATCACAGCTATCTATGCTTTATTTATAGATTTCTTTGTACCATGTGTAAATACAACTTTATTTCATTGTTATAAACAAAAAAAAATTGTTGATATTCAAACAATGTGAATGGTAATGGTTGCACAAACCAAGATCGTTAACGGAAAAAGGTTATTAATTTTTTTAATAGTTAAATGCAGTAAATCCGAAGGAATATTTCATGTTAAGTTTGCTTGGTTCAGTTTCCAATACTATGTCAATGATGCACGATGAAAAGATATGCATGTACTGTGTTTACATACAGATTTAATTGCCTACAAGCATCAACACTAATCCTATTACCTTCCAGTTTTCTGTGCACACCGGGCTGCTTGAAAAATTTAAAGAACTGATTGATATGAGACGCAACTAAAGGTATGACTTTATTAGCTGTAACTTATTCAATGCAATCGGCTGCCGTTCGTAGCCTGCATTGATTCATCTATAAAGATCCTGGAACGATCGGCTGAATTAAATACGTCTACCTTTCGCCAAATTCCAGCTTTTATTCCCCCCACACACACCTCCGTATCGTAGGTGATAAATATTTTCACATTTGAATTTTTGGGAGCAAGCAAGCGTAAAATTATATGTTACATGACTTCCCTGCTATTTCAAACTCTCGAGTTCACTTAAAGATAGCGGCCATTGTACGCATACTCCGCACCCTTTCACCTATTGTCATTATCCAAAGATTAAATTGGATTCTCGCAGCGGTTAAAACACTACAAGTGTTTTCAGACTTATCCCTTAATCTGTACAGATAGACACAAACCGACTATAAAAATTCATATTCAAACTTTTGAAAACGTTGGGTCTATAGCTGTCATTTTCACGCGTTATATGTTAAAAGCAAGTGAAAAATCATAATGTTCTGTAAATTTCGGTTAATCCTTGTCAGTGGAGTTGATCAATTAGTTTTCATTGAAGATACCACGAAGAAAGGGGACTATCTGACCAAGAGTAATTTAACGAAGCTGCGAAACTACCTTCAGGATACTTGAAATTGTAAATTCTATCAAGAGAAAGGCCCCAAGAACAAAAAGCCTCTCTTGAAAGTGTGTCTGCTTTATAACTACTCAAAGCATTTAGAAACCACCATTAATACCAGTCAATGAACCCATAGAAAGTATTTTGAAAACTTGGAGATAAAGAAGAGGCCTGCAAATTCTTTGAAATACATGAAAAGAGGACGGAAGCAAGATTTGGTAACTTGTAAGTCCAGATTACACAAAGAAAGCTATCTCTAAAACACCTAAACAACTGAAATAGGCAATAAAATATAAATGGACCAGAAACTATTGACCGTTGTCGATGTCCTCATGCGTTTTGTGAGATTTAATTTGGAGATTTCAAATTGATCTAATTTTTTAAATGGAGATTTCAAACTAATCTTGCCATGAAAAGGTTTCTTATTTTCCTGTACCTTATCATACGCTCAACATGCTGTTGCCTGGTTTTGCACTTGTATCCAAGTTTATTTGAATCATTTTGTCACAGGTTCAACTCATTGCACAGAAGGTGGACTGCTAATAGTATAAAATGATTGTAAGTATTAACGGTGCTTAAATATATGTGGGAGTCACTGATTACAAGAAAAAAAATGAATTGATGAAGGATTAGCACTTAAGTTCATTCTTGAAGAAAATAACGTTTAATGTAAACACACACACACCATACAATTAAAAGTAAGTTATATACAGGATAGTCCTGAAATAATGGTACACACTTCGGGAGGTGGAAGAAATATCGAAACATAACTAGTTTGGGAGCTTCAGGTGTTCAAGGTTACGGCGGTATCTTCACAAATGACGTCATATTCGGACATATAATAATGTAAACGGTGTCGCCTTAGCAAATTAAATTCAAAAGAGTACCCAATATATCCAGCTAAGCACTGTTTATAATTGAGAGAGTGCTTCATAAACAGCTTTCGCAACTTAAAATTTGTATTGTCATGGAATTAAATTGTTTCACAGGACAAACATAGAAATCCTCTCTAAGCTACAATTGCCAATTATAAGCTAAGTTAAGTAGGTGTATTGGGTAGTATTTCAATTGTGAGTAGCGATGCCAACATCGCTTACGTCATTATTAGTCGAGATATGACGTGATTTATTATTATACCGTCCTAACTTTGAGCTCCTATCTTTTTTCTTTTTTTCTTCCTTTGATGTAAATCATGTGTGGCCAACAGCAGGTAAGACAAAAACCATATTAAGTTGTACCATGTAATAAATTTAATTTTAAAATTATTTAATATTTTTTATATTTAAAATTTATAGCAACGCCCTAGCCGAGCTGGTCTCCTGGTTCCCGTAAGATCACCGAAGTCAAGCAGCTCTGGGTCTGGTCAGTGTTTGGATGGGTGACCGTTTCAGCACTCCAGATGGTGTTGCCTGTGCGGCGTCCACCCAGCGTCGTGAGGCCAATTGGGCAGCTACCTGAATAAAGAGGTAGCGATCACAGTTGAGGGCTTCGGCTCTCCTCTCCCAACACGTCTGGTCAGCGTGGGAGCAGCAGACCACCTCCTCCCTCCGGGAGAGGCCTCATCCAGTAGTGGATTGAATATGGCTGTGTATTATTATTATATTTAAAATTTAATTTTATATTTACAATCAAATTCTGCATATTGTTCTTCCAGTAGTAAAATGATTTTAATAAAGACAGAACTTAAATATTGAATAAGTGCAAAACTTCTACCTGTTTTGACAATTTACTTCACATATGGCGCTGTCGTTGACGAATCGGTAGCGATGCAATCAGAGCATTAGAGTAGGCACAGACAGTGAGTGTAGACGAGTAGACAGAAACAGTGTATAATGTCGGTGAAATGGAGACAGATGAGAAGCACATCAGACATTGTTTATTTTAATTTTTGAGTTCTATAAAGACAATAATGAGGCTGCATCCTGCTTCAACCTTGTATGGTGAGTGTATGCAATTGTATGGTGAAGATATAGTTGACGATAGCTCTTGTCGGTGGTTTCAAAAATTCAGAACGGAGAAGGACGCCGCCGCTGTCTGTACGTCCATCAGTGTTTTCAAGGAGGATCACGATCAAGATATACGAAGCAGCCTGATTACAACCAATGATGAATTAGCGGAAACCTTTCACATAAGGAAGATAACAGCTAAAAATGTCTAAAATCACTTTTTCACTTCACAGTTCGATCATTGGCTTGTGTTTCTTTGCTTTTCCGGTACAAAAGTGACCGGTCCTTGATGCACATTGTCTCGGATGATGAGAAGTGGGTTCTGTACCGTAACGTAAAACGTCAAAGGACTGTATAGCGTTCCTGAACGGCCTTCATCGAAGTCGAAACCAGAATGTCATCCCAAGAAAGTTATGTTAATAGTGTGGTGGGATGCTCAATGCAAAATTCATTAGTAGAACGTGGAACCTAACCAAACCATTAATGACACTTTACATTGTGAACAGTTGGACAGCCTGCGAGCTGAATTGCGATCGAAGCGTTCAGGCCTCGTTAATCGCAAGTTATAATTCACTATGTTAACACCAGGCCACACGGCGCTGCCGTCACCCAATGGTCTTTGATTGGGAGGTTTTACCCCTGCTACCCTATTCGCCTGACTTGGCCCCTGTTTCGCGTTTTGCAAAACTCCTTCGCTTCGATAATCTTTGATGATCTGGAGGCTGTGAAAACTGACGTACAACAGTTCTTCGACTTCTAACCTCAGGACTTTTATAGCCGTGGCGCTTAGCTCCTACCAGAAAGATAGTAATAGGGAATTGATTGCGCTGGCGATTAAACATAGCCCTAGGCAAGTTCCATTTATTGTTATTCGTACTTATTATATTTGAACACTTAAAACAGGTAGAGCTTTTGCACGTACCCAAACTATATAATTATTGCCCTTAAAAATGCCAAGTTTATTTTTATTTAAATTCGTCTAAAAGTGTGGCTCGTGACTCTTTCATCGATCATATATTGACCCTCACATACAAAAACGTTGACCACCCCTTATGTAAATAACAACCTCTCAAAGCTTGCACCATTATTTCAGGGACACAGTATATTTGAAATTTAAATTTTGTTTATGGCCTTAGGCATCTAAGGCTCAGGCCGGGATAGGAAAGGGGAAAGGATTCTTGAATGTGTCTACCAGGGTCTATGTTGGTGTCATCCCGGCATTTGCCTGGTGTGACTGAGTAAAATCCCTAAAAAATCCAGGATGGTCTGCCACTGGGATCGAACCCACGACCTCCCGAATACTACGCGAACGCTCTACAACTGAGCTACATCGCCTTGGTGGACACAGTATATGTGTGTATATTGGAACTGCTACTGTGTTATATGTTCGACCAGATTTAACGCTATGTCCTCTTCGTTATTGATAATGAGTATTTCTTGACAGGATTTACTTTTAATTGAGTAATTAGTCTTTATAGTGCACATTGATTTCTTCAGAAACGAATTCAAGTATTAATCCTATGCCGGTGATATAGAGCTCTTGGTAGGGGTGGGACAAAATGAAGGTTTTTCAAGCGTCTGATAATCACTTAGAGTTCAGTGAACTGTAGCGTGGAAGGATTTTGTGGGCTTTCCGAGATCATGCGTTGTCTTGGAGGTGTTTTCAAGAGTGTTGATTGCCCTTTCTTCATTAAGGAAATCAATATTAATTTCCCATCTTCCAGCCTTTGGTAAATCAAGTTAATATTTTCCGTAGCGACAGAGGCAAGTGGTCGAACAGGTGTTTTATTTTCAACTTCTGAATAACGAACTGAAATTAACTTGGATTCGGGAAAGACATTGTTGTTCTCTACGAACCGTCGAAGGAGACTAATAAAAGATCTGGAACTGAATAGGAAGGGCAGGGATTTCTCAAACATTATACGCAATTTTTGCAGCACCTGAATCCGGATATTTGATATTTGCATGTACTATCATGGCCAAAATTATGTTCACATGACTTTGTTATACATGATTTGTCTCTAAGCCTACAAGATAGGCCAACCAACTAACGTTGAGTCGGCGGTGTGTGATTCTGAGAGAGTGTGAGTGAGCGAGCAAGGGTTGGAATTTTCTTTTATTTAACAGAAAACATTATCACATGTCCTGCGGTCTCAAAAATATATTTATGATTTTTTGTAGTATGTAGCAAATAATGAAAAACTTTAGAGAGTCCCATTTCAAACAATAAAATAGGAAACCTAACGCCATTTTTATTTTAGATGGGCCACTAGTTGAAGGGTACTGAAAAGTTTAATTCAAATTGTCCAATAGAAAAGATCCTTACCGAACATGGAGAAACAAAAATGAACTTTATAACCCATGGTTTCTTTCTTTTTTCTTTCTTAATGAATTCCATAGAACACTAACGTTATGCATGAAAAACAAGAGAAAAGGTCTGTTTCTATGAGTTCTTAAAAATAGGGCACGATGCACGATATTTATGCTTGATAATTTCTGATATTATGTTGTTATTTACGTTATTTTGTATGAACGTGCCTATGACATTGTGTGTGCGTGCATGTGATAAACATCGAAACGAGTATGCTTTCTTCCGAGCACCGTACTTTACTTGGTAGAACGTTGGTTTCGTATTCGGGAGGACCTCGGTTCGGTACCAGCGGCTGACTGTCCTGACTTAGATTTTCCCAGTGTTTTCCTCAGTCACGCCAGGCATATACCGGGATGGTACACTTCGCATCAAAAATATTGCGACAGCGAATGCCGTGCAGCTAGGTAACCCAAATGGCACCTTCTTATCCCATAATAGTTTCCAGTAAACAGACCCCTCTTTCTCCTTCCTTCGTCTCGCTCATACTAAAATCAAATAGACATGTATTAGTATCGGTAAAATGAAAGCAAGACGAATCAATATACATAAGTGATCAAGGGAGAAATTTAAACATACAATGAAACATTGAAACCGATGGATGTCTGTAAGACAGAGGCAGAGAAATAAGAGAGAGAGAGAGTGAGAAAGAGAGAAGGGGAAATAGAAGAAGAAGAAGTACAGATAAAAAATATGGAATTTAAAGGTAGTAAAAAATATTAAGTTCAGTTCCCACAAATCAAATCTAACAGCAAGAGAGAAGTGAATTTATATTTTTGCAGGGTTATTCGAATATATAAAGGGTGCTTCAAAAATTCATTAAATCACTTTCAAAATGGAGACCAAACTTGATGGTCAGATTAAATACTTATGATTTCCAGTGAAACTGCAGAGTTTTGATACACATCTAGCATATTGTCAAATGTGTAACACACATTGTTTGTTTGCGCGGGGTTAGTCTGCAAATTCGGTGGGGTTTATTAAACATACTGGTTCGGAATACTTTGTAATAAAGGATGCTGCCAGGATTTTCAGATTGGGGGCGTAAAGTCAAAATTGGGAGGGTGGACGTAGAATTTTGCACAG
>JAGDQP010016720.1:0-39998 GCA_022664845.1 Lepisma saccharinum
CTTCGTTAGAGAGCATGTGTCTCGGTTTTTGATTAAGTTGCAATTGAGGCACAGTTGCAGTTTTTTGTTTGTTTCTTTTAAAACTATGCTAAGTAGTGAAATAACCAACTACTACAGGACGAAGTATCCAGCAAATGTACTCTTAGCTAAGTAAGTCTACATGTAGTGAATGAACCAGTTAAAGGTTACATGTGTGATCAGATAGTAAAACAAACTGCTAACACAAACTAAGCTATTTATGTGTGCGTATCTGTCTTGCATACGAGTCAATAACTGTCATTCATTTGTGATGGAGAAGGACTGAGTTTCGTCACTGCAAAACGATAATCTGTGCTGTACATAACACAAATGACCATTATTCATTTTAGAAAGTGCTAATATTCAAAATGTCTTACGGAAATTCAGTGAGAAGCAACAGTCGAAGTCAACTGTCAAAAACATATGACTAAAGGACATAGTTTTGTGTCATATAGCGACAGGCATCGTGGCACCAGAGCTCAGCAATTCAGATACTCTAAATCCCCTGAGTCTCTTGCAAAATTAACATATGTGTGTGCTTTGGAACTGAGTTTGAGAGCGGTGTGAACATTATATTAACGCCAATCAAGTAATGGTTCGTCGTGGAAGCCTTCTTTCTCTGTTGAACCATCAATGAAAAACATTTAATGAACAAATAATTCTATTCTTGGCCAAGAGACTAATAAACTCTCAACTACCAATTTTTTTTATGTTATACAAAATGACGTCAATTAATGAGCAACACGAATGATCCAAAGTGAAGTGTTTTGTTTGTGTAAATATTCTATAATCTAAGTGTTTTCGTTTAGTTTCAAAAAGCATCCCTTATTGTGAGTAAATATAGAAATAATCCAAATTTGACCTGCTGCTATCTTTGAAACCCTGGAACATTCCTCTGGTAATGTGGTACTGGAAATTGGTGAGTACACACATATACATGTGTTGTATTATGATGTGTGTTTTTTTCCAGGTGTGCGCTTGGAACTTGCCTGGGTGGGATTCTCTGGAAGGTGTGAAATCTATAAAGTAAATATCAGTTGGAGAATACAATGGCGGTTTGATTAGTTGTCCTCAGATTTCCATATCTGCTCTACCGACTAAGATTAATGTTTTTGTTTGTGTTCATCTTCTTTACCAATTGTGGGATAAAACTCCATTCTCTGTTACTCACAGCACCTGTCCCTCTACACTGGTCGGGATTTGAGCCCGGGTCAACCGATCCTTAGTCAAACGCGCTGACATGGACCGGTAAAATACCGTCGATGGGCGTTGGTTGAAATGCTCCTGCAATTAGAAATTTTGAATTTCAAGAAATGTAACGTGTTCTACAGCTCATTTAACATTATCTTGCAACCGTTTCAGTTATCATACCAGCTTAACATTTTCCTGTAAGTTCGAGGAGTTATAAATTGATTTTGTCTGATAAATTTTGTCTGAGTTTTCAATATCCTGTCTGATTACGATGATATAAAGCAGCGAAACTTATTACATTATAACTATTTTCAGCTGCATTTGAAATATCCGAGCTAGTCAAGATCGTTCCAACGATACCACAACCACACCTTATGGTTCATTCTATAAATTTCTGACATCGCTTGGCAACACTGACAACTGGGTATTTGGGGGACAGCCAACACAAACAGTATTTTTCTATAGTGTTGAATAATACTTATGGCATGTTTGATGCTGCTACATCTAACATTATAGAAACAATTTGAAAAATGTATTTTATAGAAAATAGGTTGGCAACACTGATATCTGGGGTGCTATGCAACGGTGAAACTCTCAGATTTTTCCTATCTTATTCAATAATGTTATGCCAATTTTGGTGCAGATAGGTTTAACAAAATGAAAATAATTGGAACCATTAAATTTTTATAAAATAAGTTGGCAACAATGAACAACTGCACAAATCAAGACGATTCCTGCGGGTCTAAGCTAGTCTAGCCAATACCTATGCAACAACACATCAGGTACCTCTCTGCACCTTGAGGTTCCTGAGATTTCATTTCTACACATGGACGGACGAATAGACTGAGCAGTATTATAAGATCCCACCTTCTATAGTTTCGCTATCACGGAATATAAAATGTAAATTAAAACTGTTAAATTGAGCTATCAAAACTACAAATATTACGTTACAATTGAGTTTCGTGAAAATAAAAAGACGATGTTTCTGCTATTGCGATTCGAGCCAGCTCTGTTAAAAATATGAAAATTTACAAGAATTTGAACCGATTACGCCACAATGCCAACTACGAGAAATGCTAAGATGAAATTCTGATAAGGTCATAGCAAATTGAGACAATTCACACTACTGGTTTTAGCTATTTCTGTTATTACAAACACGTTTTTGATGTTTAAACTTATTGAACTATATTTTACACATGAGTATAATATCCATTGCGTCAAGTGATGACGTCTACATACTTTCTGTTTCTTGTTTTAATACTTTAAACTTGCGACTAATACAGCTTATGGGCCAACCAAGGGAAGCTTGAGACTCCTTCAAGTAACTCCTGGCGTTGAACGAAAGCTACGGGACTGTTTCAGCCCCACATGACGCATCCTTTTTTCAACTACCTTTTCGCATTGTATCTGATTTGCTATTAGGGATTGGTCAGTCATGTAGATGATTAAGAAGTCCTAGCTTTTCGCTGGGTGTTTTTAGCTTGGTTTAATGGTTAATGTATCGGAAAGCTGATCATGAGGGTCTGGGATCGAATCCTGGTGTGGTTATATTTACATTTTTAAAATAAAAATGTTTGTTTTTTCTTATGTATATACGCATTAGAAAATTTAATAAAATTAGTGACCAAGGGGTAGGTAAGGTAAGTCAGGTTCGGTGCTTTTCATTGCACAAGCGAATGGAAGAAATGTAGTTGGAAAAAAATACAAAAAGGTGGTTGGAAAAAACTTTCCCGCGCGACAACTGTGCATTACAAAATAGACAAGTGCTTCTCAAGTATTCCGTGGGTAGCCCGCGGAACGAATCTGCATATGGCCCTCGATCTGGTAGTTTTAATAACACAAATCTTGGCAATATCTACTAAGCTGTAAAAAATAGTTCAAGGTTAAGGCGTTTGCTTTCTAAACCAACGCGAAAGTAAGATGAGTTCGATTCCTGGTCGGGATTAGAATACTTTTCCTGCTAGTCAAAGAGAGACAGAGATTGAGAGAGGGAAGGAGAGAGATACGGAGAGGGTAAGGACAACTGTTTGTGTTACCAAATATAAAGGTACATCCTTTGAAAATGCTATTCTTTTATCCCCCCCTCTCTCTTTCTCTTTCTCTCCCTGTATATGTTTGAACAAGACAAGTTTTGTTGCATTGCATAATGATCATTACTGCATGATGTCCATATTAGTATTTTCTTTTTCTTTGCATTAATTCCTATCTATTATAACGTAGAGTGAATGGAATTTCTGCTTATCTATCTCGTGGTTCTCTAAATGATGCTGAACGACTCAAAGTTTTTTCTCCAAATAGAGGAATATCCTGGCATTCCATATTTTGGCGCATATTTGTACTGTCATGTTGGTTGTCTAACTATTGGGCGTACAGTGATTGTTCTCCTGGAGGAAAGAGAACTCCAGGACATTTCTTATAACTCCAACCTCTATTTATTATTGTAAGTGACTGTACATACTGAAAATGTGGTATATTTACAGAGATTAATATATTTTTGTTACTCTTACAAATAAGTAGACAGAGGAAGTGCTTTTAGACTTTTTAGTGTTCAAATATCTGACAGTTGCATAAAGTACTACTACAGGTAAAATCCCGTTATAACGAATTTTACTGAGCCCGTGATTTTATTTCGTTATTACGAAAATTCGTTGTAATGAACCCTGAACTGGAGATCAAGTATACGACGGGGGTTTCAAAGAACTTCATTCTAACGGAAATTTCTTTATAATGACTTTCGTTGTAAAGGAATTTTACCTGTACAGTGCTAGCCAAAGTTGAGAGGATGTTCATTTGGTGAAAGAAAAATTGAAAATGTAAGAAGATTAAAAAAAAAAAAACTTATAACAAAAGACAGTCATCTGCAAACGAATTACAAAACCTTATTTTATCTGAATCTGAGTTTGATGATGACAGAAAAGATCGAACATACAAGTCATGTCTCATAACTAACTCCCTGCTCATAAGAGCGACTGTTTACATAGTCAACATTGTTCTCATAGCATGGTTCCACAAGAAGGGAAGAAACTTTTTAATATTCTGGTTATCCTGTTGAAGACAGTAGTAGGTTTCCAGCTGCTACGAAAACAAAAAAAATACCAACAGAAGAACGAGATCTTCCGGCGTGGTCAAGTCGGTAGCGCGCTCAACTTCAGTGCAAGCAGTCACGGGTTAGATTCCCGGTGAGGACTCAAAATTTCGGTGTTGACAATTCGGTAGCTATTTGAATAAAATAAGTAGCGGACTGTGGTCATGAAGAACGTCAGACACACGGCTACGAAGAGGCGTTAGTAACACTGCCGCCGTAACCCTCTACTTGAACGTAATACAGCTATTTGGCATGCCAAGGCCCCTAAGGGGCTGTCACGCCATCCAGTTTAGTTTTTTAAACAGAAGAACGAATTATAGAAAGGAACACCAGAGCGGCTGTAACTCAGTTGGAAGTCGACTTAGCAATCAGAAGTTCGTACCTAGGTACTAACTATCCCAGTCACCACATTTCCTCCAGGGTTTTCCTCAGTCACCCCAGGGAAATTTCCGAATGTTACGTACAAACTAGGCCCTACTAATATCCTCTCCTACACCATATCCAGGCCTGAGGCTGAGATAATTAAAGCCACAAATAAAATTCAAATCAAGATCAAGATAATAACAAATATTGAGAAGTCTTGAATGACTGGATTCCTCTTTATTGCAGCTATTTGTGGCACTCATTGTTATATTAGTGACTGCATATTGAATCGCGAATTGATAGTAAAATGTTGAACCAAAATTTGTACTAAGGTATATTGGAGGCCTAGAAACGTAGGGGAAAATAAGAAAGACTATTCTCTCAGAAATTCACATTGCAAATATTAAGGTAAAAGGCTGCAACTGCAGAAACAACCATGTGGTGTTCGAATGATAAAAGGCCGTATGTGTAATTCTCGACAAACGTGGTCTCATTTCTTGATTTCAACATTCGCTTTTTTAACACTCCTTGAACACCAACTGAAATTCTGTACCATTAAGTGTGCGGCTTTCTGGTAAACAAACAAACAAACAAAAAAAAATTCTCAAAACTAAATTTTTGTTAGAAACGGCATTTTGCCATTGGACGACAGATTTCGTAAATAATCCTTAGTTATTATTTTTTTTTTTTTGCAGTAATTTGACTTCAACATGCTCACACTAATTATAAAATTCCATTTTGGTCTAGTTTTTTTTTTTAAATGTGCAATGTTTTAGCTCAAATTAGCTATGATAGCAAGTTAAGATATACAATGATTACACGGAGATATTTGCTGAGTTTAGAATTAAATGTATAATAGGAGACCTTACTGAATATAAACATTGGTTTTCTTCATCATTTATAAAAATAATTAATTTTTGTTTAAAAAAGCGAAAAACATATTCAACATGTTTATATTTCAACATAAGTAGTAAAATAATTATGAAAATTGAGTTTCAATTTAAACAATATTTTTTATACAATAAAATGTATTACTTCATTCCAAATTTTTCTCTCCTAGAAACATAACTGACTATCAAATAAACAATCGCACTTGTTTCTAAAGTTCATGATTTGTAAATTTTCTAAATGTAGTGCGTCATCTATGCAACAAACAGTAACTGTGTCATTTTAAGGGTTAAGGTTCATGTATTACATACTGTTCTTTTCCCATCTTACATGCAACCGAAGGGAAATTCCCGAAATCAAACTGTTGTGATATTGCACTGCCAGAACACTTCGTTTGTAATTACGTCATCGCTCGCTACGACCTCTACTTCTAGGAAATGTGTATGTATCACACATATCACATGACTTCTCGTCTCGTTTGTAGGGAATGGGAGAATAAAACTGCTATTTTCCCGTAGCAGTGACAGCAGTAGTTGTTGTTATATGCAAATATCTGTTAAAAATAACAGTTTAAAATACGAATTAAAAAAAAAAAAGAACGTATCTTAATGCAAGTTATTCATTCTGAATTGCGAAAAAGCAGTGTAAAAGCACCATTTTGGACGCGTACAGCAGAGAAATGATTTACCGAACCTTTAGGGTTTGACAAAGTAGTCTATTATAACAGTCGGACGGAGCCTGGTGCGGAGGGAACAGTATGAAACATGGAAATACATTTAAAACTTGGACCTACAAAAGGGTGGTTCCGGTGGGAGGAGCGTAATTCAGTGTTACGCTGAATTACAGAAGTAGTATAATATTTTCGGCGTGATTATATATACAGTACTTTATTTACGCTTCATGATCAGTACAAACATGATTATAACTTAATAGCTAGTTCAAATTCCTTCGTCTACCGAGAACTATTAGACAGTACCGCATAAACGAGCTGAATAGTAAATATACTTCCCCAGTAGGTTAGTACGTAGTAAGTTAATTGCTTCGAGTTGAATTTATTTATGGCCGTTTGGCATCTTTGGTTCAGACCGGGATGAGGAAGGCAGAGGATGAGAGAACTATCAACCAGAGTCTTACTTCCGGTACCATCGCGGCATGCCCCTGGGGAAACTTTAGTCAATGTGATCGTCCGCGGGCTTGGAATCCGCGTACTTACACATAACCATAACCGATCCGAAGTCCACGATGTTACCGCCTGGACTACAAGGGCTGAATATTGTTTCAAGAAATCCAAATTTACTTTCTTTTCGTACACAGACACACAAAATATTATTACATGGTATAAACCGTATAATGAAACGAAATACAGTGTTAGGAGAGTGCTAATTTGAGTGTCTAAAATCTTGTGAATATATAATCTACAATCTTATATATAAAAATGAAAATCTCTCGGTCTGTCTGTCCCTTACTTATACAAATTTACACATCTGCATTGATTTACACAAAATTTTGCATACATTTTGGGTATTAGGTACTGGGACAGATCGTGCGGTGTTGCCATCTTTTAAATGCAATTTTTGAAATTGCTTCCATAACGGTAGAAACTTGGAATTAAACACAATGCAAAAATGTATGTACAACGCACAACGCAAAAAACACAATGAGTGTCCCCATTCCCAAGCATCCCAGCTGTCAAGTGTTGCAATGCAAACCTATTTTTAAATTCAATTTTTCGAATTGACTCCATACAGTTGGACGTATAAGTACCAAAGCTGGCATGAACATATATATTCGACAACACAGGTTACAGTTGTCAGGGTTGCCAATCCATTTTGAATTTCAATTTTTAAAATCTACACACGTTCATTGATTAACGCCAAATTTTGCAGACATGTGTAATGAGTACTGGAAGATGTCGTATAGAGGTAATCATGGGTTGGCTATTGCGACACCGTTGTCAGTGTGGCCAACCTCTTTAAAGATCACTCAATTTGTCTGGATAAAATTTCATTTAAAGGAATGATTGACATTTCAGCTGTTATTTACGTTGAGATTCGTTTGGATTTACGAATATTCTAGATTTACGAATTACTATAGGATTTAGTCTACTGCTGTGTAGGGGAAGGCGAAAGGGAATATATATATCCCTTTGCGCAACTGGTTGGGATCATTTGGGGGGGGGGCGCCATTTCGACATAAATTTGTTTTTTCATGGCGAGCGGCAGAGCCGAAAGACAAATAAATGACTGCCCTGGCTCGGGCGCAGTATTAGCAGAGAGAAGTATAAAGTATTAGCAGCATTACCAGGGTTATTTCTTTTCTCTCTAGTATTACGTAGATCCGGTTGGTGTTCATCCCTATCATTGACAGAATTTTGTTCTTAGAGGTTTTCCTTTCAACCATAATAAAATCTTTCCCGGAACAGTGATTCTGCCAGCATTTCCAGTTTCGTGGGTGTAAAGCTAAAGTTGAGAGTGTGTAAGCAGAATTTTAAGGTTTCTATCGATTTTTACCGTTGAAGTGGGCTCTGCTTGAGAATTTAGGAGGGTCCCATGTGATGGGTTTTGGCATAATATCTGGACTCGGACCTCGAGGTACTTGTCCCTCTGCCCCTTTGTCCCGATCTATCAGCAGTCCTGTTTGTTGAGAATAAGAATCAATGTATTTTATTTAATTAGAGCATAGGTTCCCAACCTTTTTGGTTTGATGCCCCCTTTGTAAATCCAGAAAAATCCGCGCGCCCCATAATAATTTTTGGTAATTTGGAATAACGTAAAGGGTTTCGCACACTATTATAGTGCAACAGCATTATTATCTATCGAAATAAAAATCTTCTGGAATTATAGTTCTCTTTTCGTTTCACAAACCACGACGTTCCTTTTTTGATCAGTGGATTTTTCGAAACAAAATGAGAGCGTAACGAATAATCCGAAAGAAAATTGGTGAAACTATCACGTATATACGTTGCGGAAGTCTTTAAGACATGTATTTACGAATGTAGTTTACACAGGTAGATTATTTGTATCGAAAAGTTGTTTTTTTGTAAATATTTCTTATTAAATTCGTTTTGGAGACAGTACTAATAATAGCAATAAAATAAATCAGTACCACAATGGACATTGTTAATAGGAAAAACAAAAGAGGCGGCGAGATGAAATAACATTTTCAGCGTAATTAAAACAATTTCCAGTTTTCATGATTGGTAAGAACACACTATATTTCTTTGAACCCGTTTTCCTAGCTCATGATTCTTAAAAACCTAAGTTTGTGAAGGTGAAACAAAAGCACAGATATCAAATTGTGATTTATCAGCCGTTGTGAGATTTGTACGTACAAGATAACGTGCCGGTAGTTGTTCTGTACTAAAAATCTATTCCTTCCGTTTTCCATATATTAATATTTCGTCGGTCGCCTTCGTCCCCATTGAAAGTCTTCCACGCCCCTCAAGGGGGAGCGCCCCCAGGTTGGGAACCACTGAATTAGAGTAAAATACAGTACAATGCAGGCATTTTCAATTTCCCTATTCCGTCTTCTCTTTCCTAGTGATTATGTTACATAATTTCGAATACCCCTCCCTATCCTCTTGTTCGTCCTTACGCTGACAACAGTAGAAAAGAAGAAAACAACGCCAAAGCAAAGCAAAGCGGCGCATCTTGACAGGCGGAGACATCGATATCTCCCTCCTCTCACATTACGCCCACCGAACACTGGCCAGTTCAATGCTGTCAAAACTAAACTATTAAAATTGGCTAGGCCAAATTCTAAATCTGGTTAAAATGCTATATTTTCAATAGAAAACGTAGTCATTTTAATGGCTAAATTAGCTGTAGAAAGAAGCTGAAACGAAGGTGCGAAACTGGTGAGGGACAACTTTTATATATCAATTTTTTAGTGGGAAGGAAAATTAATAGACAGGTTGTTGGTGCGGGGGAAATCCTCCCACTCCACCAGGATTTCGCACCGTGGTAACAACAACAGAAAAATTTCTGATCTTTGGTGGTTAAATGAGGTTTCAGGTTGACCAGATTTAGCCAGAAAATGGCCAGGTTGGCATCACTAAGTGTACTTTATTATTTCTCAGAAGAGGAAACAAAGGTGCTGTCGATTATTTGTTTTTCTTTTGTCACTCCAATATATGTATTAGTGACCGAATATTATATGACTGATTGCTAAAGCACTACTTTTGCAATTTCTTATCTGTCTCCATGATCCTGCTCTCTCTCTCTCTCTACCGCTCTCAACACTCCAAAATGAAGAGCAAAAAAGCCGAAAGACCGACTTATCGTTTCATATCCTAAAAAAGTCCCTCAAACTACGAATTAGGAAAAACTACGGTATGTGTATCCGAAACTTGAATTTGGATCCGAAGATCCGGATTTGTTTGGTCATTCCTAAATATATAGTAGGAAGACAAACACTATACTGTCGCAGTACAGCTTTGTACTTCACAAAACGTCAAGGGAATGAAACATCGTAGTACACAAATGTAGAATGTTGTGAGAGGGATACATTTTTTAGTAGATAAGCAACGTGGCTGCAAACTTGAAATCTGCTATATTGGATGGAGTTTTTTTTTAATGGCAAGTGGGAAATCTGCTATATTGGATGGAGTTTTTTTTTAATGGCAAGTGGGTCGTGTGACATCAAAAACAATCAGTGTTCAAAGTGGATGAAAGCTCTTACCGGAACGGTATTATTATTGACCAAACGTCACTGTAATTTTCTTTAGGATTTCCATACATCTTTATTCCGGAAACCTCAATAGTTTAGTTATTAATTTTACTATTTTACACTACGTTGTTTGTAGTTTCCGATAAAAAAATAATCCTTACAGGAACACCTATCCGGTTCTATATTTCTTAACGCAACGCTGTTCCGGTCCGTTCCGGCTCACTGTAAACAATACGAGAATGTTCACAGAAAGTTATGCCCGGTATTAATTTGACCTACTTTTCCTGTTGTGGTGTCGGGGTTATATTCACTGCAGCACATGCGTTTATTTATCCAGCAGTGCCTTAACTCCAGCACCATAACTCCTAAGTCAAATATATCATATGGAATGGTTTTCTGGGAACATTCTCGTATTGTTTGATACGTCACACGACCTACTTGCCATTTGAAAAAAAAAGCTCTCCATCTAATATGGCGGATTTCAAGATGGCTGCCATGTTGATCATCTACTCCTAAATGTAGCCTTTCCCACATTTCCACATGTATACTACGATGCTTCGTGTCCTTTGACGGGTGGTGAAATTCAAGACTGTACTGTGGCATTTGTCTAACTCTGTACTTACAAATATCCATAGCGGTTATGGGGTCACGCACGGTGGCTGGTAGAGCGCTCACCCTTTCCTCCCACTTTCTTCATGCTACCAATAATGCCATCATCACCCATCCGACTTGAGCCAAAGTTGCCTAAAGACCTTAAACAATAGAACACTATAACATCAAGACCATTTTAATAAGGGATGTATGAAGGAATGGATCCGAATTCCCCCCCCCCCCCGGAAATTCATTTTCATGCAGAATTAATAGAATTTTAGTCTATAATATTTAATATGCATTTCGTACCCAGGCTACGTTGAGCTAAAATCACCTTTTTCACCTCTCCGCCTCATGACTTTAACACCCACTAGCTAGTGTTTAGAGTGTACCCTGTTATTTTTTCAGAAAAGCTCAGAGAGATTGAGAAAGAAAGAAAGAGAGAATAACGAGAGAAGTGTAGAACATCCCCGACATACGAACAGGAACAGAGATTTTTTTTCACCTTTTATGTGATGTTTGGGTTTGCATCGCACATCATAAAAAGAATCTATCTAACTTGACTTTCTAACATAGTTGCGTTGAGTCAATATTGGAAGATGGGCACAAAGAAAAAAACAATCTAACCTCATTTTCTACCCTAACTGTTTCCGAATAGTGTAAAATGTTTAAAATGCAAAAAGAAGCAAAAGGGGGCGGTTATTAAGTACAATAAATAAAGTTATAAAAAACGAAGATAGAAAGTACGTCATGGGGCACTGAACATGACGCTGTGGCGCGATAAGGTCGTACGTTAATACCCTACCTTACCTCTCCAACCTCAAAATCTAAACTATCGGCTACTCTCGTCATTTCTAATTGACTGTCGCGTACTCTTGTAAAAAAAGGAATAAAATACCAAGACTTAGCTAATAACTTTTCTTATCGATGGTAGAAACACATATATTGGCTTTGCAACGAAGATAAACAATTTAGACTAATGTATCTAAACTGTTAGAAATAACTGTTATTTTTCAGAAATAACAGTTATAACAATTTAATCAAAAATAACTGTTATGAAAACAGATGTTACTTTTTGCCCATTGCAGGTTGCTTTTTTATTTTTTTCATCTCTATTATATAGATAGAGTAGCTGTGAGTGGCTCTGTGACAGTTCCGAGCTGATCATATGAGCCAAGACAAAGCTCATCTTGCGTTTTACGTATTGTGCTTTTTGTTTCTCAAATAGTTATTTTCAATATCTGTGGAAAAGAAGATTTTAAAATTTTGAATCAACGTGGCTCAAGGTAAGTAAACGCATGGATGAGAATATTTTCAATGCCTCTATTCCAGATTAGAATAACCATAACCATTGTACTCAAACTTTTGGAATCTAACGTAACTAACCACAGATAACATAACTAACGAATTTGAAACAACAAACTGGCTAAAGTTACAAAATTCGCTTGAGGTAAGGAAAAAGGGCTTGCGATTTTTCCATTGATTCTTGAAGTACTCGACGAGATAAATCGATTCGAAAAAAAAAAAAAAAATCGAAGTAGGCGAACATGGGAGCAAATACAATGAAATGTAACTAATTGAATTGAATTCTAGCCTTTAGGCACCTTTGCCTCAAGTCGGGATATGGTAGGGGAGATTATGTGTAAATTAGCGTCCATGGCCTTATTAAGTGTACTATTCCGTCACTCGCCTCGTGAAACAGGGAAACCCTGGAAAACCTCAGTCAGGATAGTCCGCCGTGGAGTCTGGATTAGCAATGGGTAGGGACATGGGATCAGAGTCCGTGACGTTACTGCTTTGACCACAAAGGAAGTAATTATTGCTTGTGTTCATATTGTGTATTATTTTCAGGTGAAGAAAAATAAAACTATCCGTTTTCAGCCACACACTCTTATTGTTAGCCTTAACATAATCAATTTTGTGAGCTCCGTGAAGTTACTCCCTCCGAAAGAAGGCACGAAGGACCAAATACACTAAAACCTCGTTTATTCGGACACACTTACTTGTATATACATGATATACAGATATTTTTAAACTAACGAAAAATTACTTTATTTTCTAAAATCGTCCTGGATAAAAGTACTTGTACAATCGTTTGTCCAGGATTGTGCCACAGAACATTTAAAGGCACAATCAGTAGCAAACGATTCACAACTGTTCAGTTTTCTTTTTCTTTGTTTAACTCGAGCATGAATCGGACCTTCCGAAAATGAAATGCCGCATGTTTTTGCGATGAATTTAGAACAAACAAACCTTTTTTGTGGTATAATCCTACACAGGCGAATTACAAAGGATTTACATTAATTGTGGTTCGAAATGTATATTTACAGCGAATTTTAATTTGAAGCTGCTTCCCCACCCATTCTAAATTGAGTGTCACATGTCTGTGAGCACAAAGGAAGTTTTATGTGGCACAATCCGGCAAAAATAAAGCCCAAACGTTTGCAATACATTTGTGCCATTCTTGGAGGGGCCAGCTTCACGGAGATCTGTATTGCAATTCTTTTCAGAATGCCGATTTACCAGTAATAAAGCACTCGCTGATGTAGTTTCCCGCTATGAGTAAGTGTAACTTTAGTAGTGGTTACTTTGCTGTAACAGAGGGGGAAGCGTTACGTAAAAATTGTCATTTTCATCAGTACAATTAATGTTAATTACGTACCTTTACCTGTGATTTTCTCTATGTTCGCCTGCTTGATTTTCATAATGCTTTGTACGAATCGATTTATCTCAACGAGTAGGTCTACTTTGAGAATCAAAGAAAAAAAATCACGGGCTGATTTTCTTACTCCAACCAAATTTTATAACATTAGCCAATTACCTGTTCCAAATTCATTAGTTGTGTTGGCAGTGGTTAGAGTAGCAGAAGAGACAAGATTAGATTAGTTCAACCCATTGTTCGATTTATAAGTGGGAGTGGTACAATTTCTCTGGTTCTGTTCTTCTAAAGCCAATATCGATCAAGTATGGCATAGGAACAAACGTAAAATACAGTATTCTGAGAAATATTTCCTCCCTCGATGGAAACTGCACAAATACTGGTTCGTATGCTCAACTGAATTTGCTCCCTTTCGATTTTCGAAGTTCATATTTGTTACTTTGTTCCGTAATGACTTTCTGTAAAAGAATACAGTTTGTTTTTGACTACATTGACTTAACGAGGTAGATCACCCCCGCCATCTTGGTATGACCTTTCCATTGATTTACACGAAATTTGTTTTACTCATTTTATGCTTCTCGGAAGTAGAATATTTAAGTTCTGCTTTCACAAAATTTGTCTTGGTGGTTATTTTGACTCTTGTATAGTTTTGGTTTGTGAAGTTTCTTCAAATATATAAGTATAATGTATTATTAATAGTTTGCTAGTAAATCACAATATATTAACGTGAAATAATACTATCCGTGTGTAAAATATTGCATTTCTATAAAATAGCATGAGTAAAAGAGAATACGACGATAAACAGGGTGAAAACAGAAGTTCAAAGTATTGTCCTGAAAGATATAAAACGAGTAAAACAATTCCCAATTAAACAATGGAAAGTGCGTACCAAGATGACCGGGGTGACCTACACCGTTAATAACCGAGACTTATATGAAGTTATTTTAGAACTACTGTCACGTAGCTATTACGGATTTAGAAAACGACATTATTGTGCGCAGTGATGAATTTCAGCTAGGGTGGCATGAAGGCATCATCAATTCTCGTGGCTCTGAGCGATGGCAGTGATAATTTCTTCCCTTATTGAATATATTTTATTTTAAGGCCATTAGGCAACTTTAGCCCAGGCCGGATGGATCAGAGTACGTATATAGAGAAACTGAGAAGGATGATGATGGGATGTATTGATGGAATGAAGACAGTTTGGGGAAACGGGAGTACCTTGAGAAAACACACGCACACCTGGTGTTTTGTCCACCACAAAGCCCATATGGCATGAGCTGGGATCGAATAGAGGACCCCAAACACCAGAGGCGAGTGCTCTACCACTCAGTCATCCTTGGCTGGTGGTGGGCAGTGGGGAAAACCCCGGTGAGAGGAAAATTTGAAATGGGTTTGTATTATTTTTCCATAGCCAGTTTTTTTTTTATGTTTTATCATGTTTAAAAAAAAAATCTATTAGTAATTCACACTATAAATAATGTTTCATCATATTATCAAGTGCCAATGCCGTTTGGAGGAATGTACGCTACATTACAAATGCACTACACACCAGCGAGACAAAAGCGTTTTAGTCTGAATATATTGAATATTATGTATATGCAGCAGACACGTATCCAGAATTTGGTTTTGGGAGGGGTCCAAGGGCTTCTGGGGGTCAAGGTGTGTCTGGGCATAAAATGTATATTAAATATCTATGATTACGCCTGAATATATACTATATTTTATCTAAAACTCTTGAGTTTTTTTGGGGGAGGGGGAGGTCCGGACCCCAGGACTCACCCCCTAAATACGTCCCTGATATGCAGTATATTGTCTCAGAGATAAACTTATCTGTTCACTGATTTATGTTATATTGATAGGGTATTTACAAACATATATTATTGTATTTTATATACCGTATATGGCAAAATATGAATTTTTCAGGAAGGCCAAAAAACTGGTTTCTGGACTACAGTCTGGAATACAATTTAGGCATTGAAATGTCCTTATATCTGAAGAAAAAAGAAATTATCTCCCCATGGCGCTTTTTTAAAGTATGCACAGTACACAGAGGTAGAATAAACTGATACCAAAACATGATAAAGTTAAAAAAAAAGAAAAAGCCAACGTAAGGGGTTTTACAGTTTTGATGACGAACGCAAATCCTGTACAACGGTGCACTTGTACGTACATGAGAACTGTAGGCTATACACTGTAAAAAAATTTTTTGAAATAAATTGTTAGTTGTGGACATTATTTCGGCTATTTTTCTGAAAGCGATTTTGAAAGTGGTCCAACATAGTGTTATTTAAAAAAAAAAAATTGCAATAAGGCAACGTTTGTGAAGTTATCCCCCACCCCAACCAATTAAGGAGTAACTTAGGTCAATCGTTAGGGAGGAATAGGGAGTACATTTTCGTTGGGAAGTGACCGATAACTTGGTGACGACGAAGGAAATATCGGGCCCAATTTGACACATCCGCCCCAATTACACAATTTCGGACCGGCGCGCAGCTCGGTCTATGTTCTACAGATTAAAAAAATTACGTCAGTACTCGTAATATTTTGAGAGTAAGGTAATTTGAATTTACCGTATAACATAATATTCTGAAAAGGCAATAATAATAATAATAATGATCATCATCTCTCTCTATATAAACAAATCGTGAATTGTGACTGATTGGCATATCAACGTCCAGGCCAAATGGTTTAAGCTAGGAACTTGAAATTTATGGCTAATCTGGCTTTAACTAACCTATTTCACTGATGTTCGGTAAGAAGCAAAACAAGGGCTTATTTCGAAAGTAGAAATGAAGAAAAAACGTCATTTCTTATTTTTTTAAAGAAAAAAAAAAATGCTGGTCTGGGGTGGGATCGAACCCGATACCCATATAATAGCTCCTCAGCGCTTTATTCACTAGACCATACAGCCCGATACTCGGAGCCGGCTTTGGAGTCCAGTAACGCTGCGAGCAACAGCTAGTAATAATAAATTATAACTTCCTGATCCCACATACCCACATAGCAGAGTACGTCCCTGGGACGTCCCATTTAGATCCCATTACCGTCAGAATGGTCCTGCTCCCATAGCGATGTCCTAAGGACGTCCGTGGGATAACTCTGTGGGCAATAGAAACAGTTCATCCCGTATGGAGGTCCCCTGGATGTCCCCCGGAAAGACGTGCGGGATTACCTACCTGGAATTTCTATAAATTAAATCGACCTTACTATTACTATTAATTAATTAATTATAACTATACGAAGGATATGCCTTCGTATAGTTATACGAAGGATTAATTATAACTATACGTCCCATGGATGTAAACGGGACTTAAACGGGACGTCCTACGGACGTCCCGATATCCTGCCAGGAGATCCGTCAGATATCCCAGGGACGTCATTTTGCTATGTGGGATACAGACACCTTTGCTTTTAACAAATGTAAAGCACGTTTCCTTTTTTCATATTTTACTACAAGCACAATACATTTATACTCAACATCCAATGGAAGACGATCCCTAAAATCTCTAAGTTTCGACATTTCGTAATTGTGAATTAGAAAATACAAAAAACAAAATCAACGCCACTCCAGCTGAGCTGAGATGCGTCGAATAGGTTTTCCTTTCTATATTATAGACCTGACGGCAACATTCTCTTGCAACGGTATACCGATACTTTAACTAACTATATGGCTTATGGAACTTGCAAGTTAATCGCCGCAGTAACAAACGTTTGCCACTGGATTCTATTCTGGACAACATCAAGCCAGTTTTCATCACGAACACCTAATTCTCGAAGATTTCTTCTAATATTGTCCTCCCAACGACGTCTCGGTCTTCCCGATGGTCTCCTTCCATCTGGCCTTCCAACCAGGATAATCTTTGTTTTTTCTCCATCCGAGCTACATGGCCTGCCCACCTTAGTTCTCGCGATTTCATTATATTGACAACATCTGGTGAATCGTACAGTCGTGGAGTTCATTACGCATTCTCATCCATTCTCCAGTCATCTCGTTCCGTTTCTGCACGTATATCTTTCTCAAAACCTTATTTTCATACCCACGTAATTTATGTTCATTTTAGTTACATAAATTCCAGATTAAAATGGTCGGAAAATGGAAGGAACCCCAGCCTTTTCCCAACTACCAGGAAGTGGGTGGGACCTCGCTTATTTCCCGACCATTAAGAATAGACGGGGCCCCGCTCTTATCTCAACCATCAGGAAATGGGCGGGGAGCCGCCTTTTCCCGACTACGGGAGCCCATCCTTTTCTCACCATCAAGTGCTGGGGATTGTTCGGGGTTCCGCCTAATTGCCAACAAGGGACAGATGTACTCACAATACATAATCTTCTATTCATCCGATCATATATTGCCTCGGATACACCATATTTCATGTATACCGCCATACTAGTGGATCTGCAGATTTCAACAATAATGTTTCAAATTTTAACAATTTAATTCTCAAGTGCGACTTTTTGGTTGGCAACACAAGCAAATGGGTACGATTCTAACATTGAACAGGGAAGAATGGAATAGAATTGTGTGTTTCAGACTCTCTGGTCTACCTTTCAACCTCCCTCGTCTTTAGGTAAGGATTCCGCACATCACGTGGTAGAGAGAGAGAGAGAGAGAGAGAGTTAATTTAAATGGAGTAGCACTGGACGACGAGAGGTGGCGTATTACCTTTTCTTTTCATATGAATTAATTTCATTTTCTTTATTACTGGATTATTAGAAGTTTATAAAATTTCTATTAAACGATTACATTTTTATCACAGTCTTTGACTTACTGGTAGGTGTTATTTATGAGGCGTCTAGTCTGCCAAATTGTGAAGCTAAATATGGCCGGCCGGCCGTCAGTCTTGCAGTGCGGCCATTCGCCATCTTGCGCTTGGAAGAAAACTACGAAATCCTTATTGCTTTATGTACATCATACAGAAAATATTTAAATGAAATTCTAAATCTGATGTTAGGGAACGTTTGAATTAATTCCAAGTGCGCGTGAATAGAAAAATTGTAGTAGAAAAATATCGATATCTGTAGCCGTTAACTGTGTAAGACTGCTAATTACCAAGATTCAAGGATCCTCGAAAAAACGTATAACACAGGATCTTTTTCTATACTTTATGTAAATGACATTAAATTCACTAAGTACTGATGAAAAGACATGGAAGTAATATTTAACACATACTGAAAATTCACAATATCGACCATGTTAACAAAGCCATCCGACACCAAACCACCGCAGCAAAGTTGACTTAGCAATCGGAAAGTTCTGAAAACGATACCAACGGCTCACATTCTGAAGGATTTTTTTGGTCACACCTTGCAAGTGCCGTATTGTAATTTCCTCTCCGCTACCTTTTGCTTAAAGGCCATAAATATATTTAAAAAATTCAAAATCCTCAAAATCAAATGTAACATTTTATCTATATTATTACGCAGAAGAAATAAAGTGGTAGGTCCACTCCCGTAGATTCACTATGTCCACCTGGGTAGCCGTAATCATTACGAGGTTCTTCTGCGAATGTGACAGACACAGATTTATGAGTTCAAAGTCCGCCCAGCGCGTGGATGTTCCTCTTTCTTCTCTACTTCTCATCCAGAGGAAAGTATTGACAAACCACCATTGGTTCATCTTGTCCAGAGTCTTTCCAAGTCATTAAATTGTGCGTAATTTATTATCTGCAGTACGCTCATTATATCAAGGTATATATATATATTTTTAAAAAAAATATCAAACAGAAATAAATGCTGACTGCAGTGTAACTTAGATAAATTAGCTATTAATTCCGGGTTAAGTTCCGTAAAGGATTAAAACTAAAAGACCAAATTTGCTGGAGAAAAATATAAGAGATTTTGGAATTCGTTACTATTGAAAATTTTAAGCGTTGCCGTCTCGAATTAATGGAGAATTAAGCAGAAATGTCGATGAAGAGGGAATTATTTGCAGTAGCGGAAGGGCGTGAATTAGATACTTGAATTTTATTTATGGGTTTACGCATCTAAGGTTCAGGTTGGGATAGGGGAAGGCAAGGATGCTACAAGGTATCAGCCAGGGTCTAAGTTGAAGGTGGCATCCTTGCATTTGCCTGGTGTGACTGAGGAAAAAGTCTGGAAAACCCTGTATCAGGATGGTCGGTCGATGGGATTGAACCCACTACTTCCCAATGCTACACTTACTCTCTACCACTTAGCTACGGTGGTGGGAATTAGAATGTGTCCGATATAGCGATGGCAAGATGCAATGGATGAGATAACCTGGCTTTAATTAACCCACCTTTGCTTACTCGGCATTATTTTGTGTCTATATATGAATTTCACCTCCGCCTTTGTCAAGACGTGCGAGAAGAAATAGCCTTCGAAAAGTCTTCGTTCATTTCGAAAAGATTTGTTACAATTTAGTTTGTCATACATGGGGGCATATGACGTGCAAGACTCATTACAGCATTGTAGATCGATTGTATGACACATTACTGAATTGTAGATCAACTTTAGTTTACGCGTGAAGGTTTGTCTTGTGATTAAATATACGAACACATACACAGATGTATTTGTCAGTGCTTATAAAATATTGTATCGCTCTTGTTACGGATATTACTATGCAGAGACTGTTTACTGTATAAACTACGTCCAGCCAGCTCCTTGACACAAACGGCGCACACAATATTCTTCTTCACTCGTAAATCTCAGGGAAGATAAATATATTAGTGAGTCCCTTGACCTGATAATATTAGTTCTAGTGATTATTCCCGTAGTGCAATTAAGGTAAGATATAAGAGGGTTTATTTCACCACACACGTTTCCACTACTGCGTGTAACGCCTACTGGGTATACATATCCGCTGTACAGCCATCTTACTGCACACGGCCATATTCAATAGTCAATTTGATACTAATTCGTTATAAACGCTTAGAAACTTGATAACGGTCTTTTTTCAATTAATATTACAACAGTTTATAATCTTCAATAATATGCATAAACATTCAAATAGCAAAATGGCTCACTTCGCTAATTCAGCACTGGCTCTGCTGCCATCTGTTGTGCACATTTTCCGCATATCGAAACATATGAGGTTATCTCATGACCTGACGTCATAATTTCATCGGTAAATCATGAATACGTTACCTTTCATTACAACACATGAACACGCATCTTGCTGTTCATAAACTTAAAAATACAAATGAAATAATTAATTAACAAACTCAATACACATATTATGAACTTTTGCCCATATCATAAATGCCCTCCAACTGTAATAAAAAACGAAGACGTTAGTATGATTTTTTAAAAACATAAATTCATTTTACAGAATAAGAATTAATTTTTAATAACTCAATACTTAAAAAAAATAATTTGAAATTGTTTGTATACAATTCTCATGTAAATTAAACAATTGGAAATATTTAAATAAGTAAAACACAATATACATTATTTTTCCTTTAAAAAAATCATTTCTTTCATTGTTTTAAATCGTCAACATTCAAATATATTCAATAAAACTTGAACTCATAGATTGAAAAACAATTATAACAATTAGAGGATTTGTATAAGTTATATTTTCTTCAATATATTATGTTTTCGTAAAATATAATTAGGCTTTAATACGATCTTAGTATTATTACATCTGTTCTAAAAATGATTGTTCATATAATAAAATTATATGAGTAAATAATTGCCAGTTCAACTTATGTTTTTCTAAGAAATACATAATTCGACACTTATGTTTTGTACTTTTGTGTAATTTGTGTTTTTTTTTTATATAATTCAGAGGTTGTTGATATTTATTTTCATTATATTGAACATAAAATTCAGATTTTAATTTTTTACGTTTCGTAGCTTGGAAATTAAAGTTTACTTCTAATTGTTAATTGATCATTTCATGTTTATTGACTGTTACCTTATTTTGTATCTCTTCATTCAATTGTTGACATAAGATTGTATCTATATTGTACTTTAATTGAATATCTTTATTGTTTAATATAATGCATTTTTCTTGGTAATTAATCATGATGTTTGCAAAAAAATTAGAAAATTAGCTCCCAAAATTACACACTGTGGACAATTCTTTATCACAAAAAAATTCTATATTTAGATAATAATTTTCTGTTAATCAAATATTGGTTATTATTGTTTCTTTGATAGTTACAAGTTTCCCATTCGCTGTTTTAATTGTCGTCATTTCTGTACCTACTACATTTAATTTCATAGCAGTATTAGTTTGTTTTAATTTCAAAAAGAAATTGTAGTCAAGTAAAGAATTTACTCCTCTATCTATCAGTGCTTTAATGATTCTATTAGCAAAATGTATTGTAATCTGATGGTATTCCAGAGTTAGTTTCTTCGGGGTAGTTTCGGTTTCAATTAGTGAAATTATCGTGTTACTTGTATTCTTATTTTGATTAGAGTTAGAATTCTCAGAAAATTTCTGGATTAACTCATCGCGTTTCTCTCTGGTACATTTGAAAAGTCTCAAACTGTTCACATTTTCTTTTCTTTGTTTACCACAGCATTACGATAGAGGTTTGTAATTATATAAGGTCCCTCAAATAAATTAAATAGCTTAGCTATTTTATTGTATGTTGCTATTTTTGATCATTAAGTCATTTCAGGCAATTGTGATCAGTGTATACTAAAAAAAATACCCTTTAAAAATTGACGAAATTTCTCGATGGTATACATTATGGCCAAGCATTCTCTTTCGGCAACGGAATAGCGTCGTTCTGAGTCCTTTAAAGCACGGCTTGCATATTGAATGATAGATTGTTCCTCTATTGCTCCTTGTCCTATATAACTCCCAATACCAATGGAAGAGGCGTCCACGACGATATAAAAGAGACTTACTAAAATCAGGTTGTGCTAATACTGGAGTTTTTACTAAAAGAATTTTCATCTCTCTAAAAGCGTTCTCTAATTCTTTACCCCACGACCATTTTTCACCTTTCTTCAGTAATTTATAGAAGGGAGACATAATTGAGGCGTAATTATTGATAATTTTTTGTCTCCAATTACATAAGCCTATCCATCGTTGCAATTGACGTTTATTGCGCGGTTGTGGATACCTTAAAATGGCTTCGTTTCCTTTAGGATCTATAGAGATTCCTTGTCCATTAATAACGTGACCTAGAAAAGTTATTTGTGTTAAGGCAATTTATCCATGGTAAAGCAATGCTTTAAGGATAATTTCAGCTTTACACAAATGTTCCTCAAAGGACGATGTGAAACATCATCTACATCTAACTCCATATTTAATTTTAACGGATTATTCGATAATCCGAGAGGGGCACTGTTACATTTGCGTGTTTTTTTAGATTTTCTATATGATCGTGAATTTTAGTTAGACCCTCCTAATACTTTTCTTTTTTGTTGTTTCTTTACTTTTAATCTCTTTAGATTCTTCCATCTTAAATAATGCTTCTTTCCTTTATTTTTCGTACGTTTTTTTAAGTTTCTGTGAAAGCATCATCTTGGTTCCAACTTGTTTCACTGGATTTCTTTCTTCATTGCTCGAAATATCCTTCTTTTCAATTTGTTTCACTAGACTTATTCCTTCATTCTTCGAAATATCCTTCTTTTCAGAGTCTATCATACTAATTCCTTTGTCTCTTAAAACATTATTTTCCTCAATTATTAAAATGTTGTCATGTTCATCTTTCGACATTACAACAGGTTTTTCCGATGTTTCTGTCATTACAGGTTTCAATTTCCTTCTGCCCTTCAGTTCTAACCATCTTTGGAAATTCTTTCTACCACGGGATCTTTTTTCTGTTTTTCACTTCTATTGTATCAACCGAACTCTCATTAATAGTATTTGGCTTAATGGGATACGTAGATTCATAACATTTCTCATTTTACCTAACGTTTTTTAGTTCACCCGTTTCATGCATTACATCAGACCTGCAGACTGTTTGAACTACCGGTATATCCAGCCTTTGAATCACCTCAATACTCTCCCCCTTCATTGATTGGCATACAGTCAAACCACGATCAATTTATAAAGTGCCACTTTCAACCATCATATTAACTAAACTTTCTACTTCCAACTTTTCCTCAATCTTCTTTGTATTCTCAGTTTGTTGTTTAAGTCCTCGAGATAAATTGTCAACCATCTTCACTGACCATTTATGAAGTTCTTCCTTCTCTTGCACTTTCTGCATTTCTTTCCTTTTAAGCCTTTCTTTCTTTTCCTTCTGTCGCGTAGCTTCCTTTTTAATATAGGAGCTTCCTTTAAAAATAGCTTATAAATTCATCCTAACTAACAAGTGAAGTTAAGTAAAATGTTAGTACCTTTACAAATGTCTAGCGTTTTTTCACGTAACCTCCAGGTGGCAGGAATGCCAAATTACAGCCATTTTGTTATGATTGAATTCACCCTTTTCTCCTGTAGCTTATTACAATGGAATGTGTAATCTTTTTTCATGATACGGCGACCATATTGCATGACGCAAGTGTCTGATATGTGGGGACTTTTACAATATGATTATATTGGTTTATCTTTCAGTTTTCACAAAGTTAGTAATTTTGCCTAGGTTGGGGTCAAAATTTTCCCCTACAGCCTGCATTATAGTCGTTACTGGGAACATCATAATTTAGATTTTAAACCTTAGTAGCGGAGACCAAGAGTCTGTTAGCGGAGAAAATTATCATGAAAGGATTGTGACACCGTCTTAAATTTGTACAATGCTCTCTGTAAATCTAATAATGTTATTTTGTTTCAAGTAAACTTAAAATATGCTTTTTTTTTTTAGGTTCTGACACAGTAATGTCGGGCAACAAGGTTGTAGTCTGCTACGTTGGAACATGGGCAGCGTATCGACGTAATGCTGGACAATTTTCTATTGAGAACATAGATCCTACCTTATGTACTCATCTTGTGTACGCATTTGCTGGACTAGATGCGAACACATCGAATATAATGAGCTTAGATACGAACTTAGATATTCATAACCAAGGTACAAAGGGTCTCGTTAATAAAAGTGTCTATTTATTTAGTTACTTATTTTCCGACTTAAAAACAATTTTTCATGGCTGGATCCTGCATTCTATTTTAGCTCATATGTATATGTGTTACAGTGAGGTCTAGGAAGTTGGTACTTCTTCGATTCATTTGAAGATAAATGAAAAGCTTTTATGCTGATTCTTAGTTAAAAACACTAACACATAACGTACTCGGACAGAGAAAACTACAACAAAGCAAATCGCTCGCATAGAAGTTTTAACTTGTACTTGCAGTGTTCAGTTACATCTGAAACTTCCCCAGACAAGAGATGGGTGTGTACTGTGTAAGTGTTCATTTCTCATTGCAATTTGGTGAATATGTTGAAACGGAGTATTTATTTGTAACACTTTTTTGGTTCAGAGTGTAGATCCATAAAAGAAAAAGTGGAATATTGATTAAAAAAGAGAAGGTAAAACGGATGAATATATTTTTAATTTGTGAAAACTTTATTTTTGGTAAACTTTATTTTTATATGAGTCAGTCTAGAAACTGTTGACATCGGCCCGTCACGATTATCCGTGACGTTCGAGTTAAGACACCCAAGTCCCTGTCGCGACTCGAACCGTTGGACTAACGCCTTAGACCGCATGGCATTTTTAATTTGTATATGCAGGTATATTGACAATGTGCTAATTCTTGTTCGTGTATTTTAAAAAAAAAATTCTTGTAACGCGATTAAGAAACGCTCTGGATCGTTAAATATCCCATGTGTTGTGGATTGTGATTTTTAAAAGGCAGGCAAGCGTAGCTGAAAGTTGAAGTTGGGTGAAACTAAAGCTAGAAACTCGCAGGGTCAAGTTCATTGTTGACAACGAGAATAAAGAGGCTCTTGCAGTGCTCGAAGCGAGTTAGAAAAGGGAATGGCACGTTTGGAGAAGTGGGCTAGAAAAGTAAGGGTATACTTACACCTAGTGGTGCCGATTGCCTATTGAAAGTAAAGGCAATGTGCTCCCATTAATAAAAAAAGGTAGGGCTACGCTAAATCGAAAATGAAAAAGGAAAGGACACGGAGTGCTCACTCGTGCTCCCCACTTCGAGCACTGGGCTCTTGTTCACTGTCCAAGAGCGTGAAGGCGATTGAGGTCGTGGTTTCCAAAGAGAAATGAGTGGATTATAATGTGTTGAAAGTTTGAATATGATGAAAGAAATTCAAAGTTCATTATAGGAAGAAAGGCAGGCGTCGTCGCTTGGAAATTTCTAGCTATAAGCTAAGTCAGTCAATCTGTGTGCGACGGTGGAAGAGATCAGAGCGTCCTCGTAGTTCGTAGTACGCGAGAGACGAAAGAAAACGATCAAGTAAAGGCAAAACGTCTCAGGTAGCTCGGTATGGTGTATTTTGGGTTTACACTCAGTGATTCGGCTAAGTATTTAATCGATAAGCGGTTTGCGTGAATACATTTTGCATTGAATAATAATTATTTGTCAGTTGAATTTATTATTTTTTGCTATCGGACGAAATATTAAAGAATATAATTTGCATCTGGCACAGAGAGAAGGTAAAATTAAGGAGAAATTTTAAGATGTGCTGGCTTTGTGTTGCAGTGAAAAAAATCAAAGAGCCATTGTTTCAGTAAATATGACGTCAAGCTATGGGAACTCTGTGGTGATTCAGCCTTATTGAATCACCCGTTTTCTCCGCTTGAGATAAGATTTTATGTTACGAGTTAGTCCTCAGGTTCCGTCACATTGCCATGATATAGGTCAGCTTACAATTGGAGCTTCTCTTCCGAATCTTGGATGTCAGTAGCACCTATCTCAAAAGATTTCTCAGCAGTAACTCCTCAAAAGATATAACGCTAAGATAAAAGTTGATTAAGACAAATTTCATGATGAAAATCTTGTGAGTACGGAATCGGAACTAGGGAGCAAAGAAGATATACTGTTTCGTAAAGATTTGAATCACGTCCAAGTGGAGGTTGAAGAGAAAGGAACGAGTAAATTGAGGAGTGAGACCTTCTCTTTATGGGAGTAAGCAGTGTTGAATGTCCAAGAATGGAAATACTCAAAATTTAATAATTTAAATTTAATTTCTGTAATTTGTGTTGAAAAATGTGAATAAACGACATCGCCATGTTTTCTTGCAAAGATGAGCAGATTCGCATATTAAGTACAGTGGAGCAGTACATACATGTGTGTCGTGTAACAAGAAAAGCTATTCACCTCAGGGTAAAATATGCAACCTTATGATGGAATGTCATCGACCAAGTACGAATACACCGCAATACCTAGGTCAGAAACACAACTCCAAGAACCTTGCAAGATCAGAGCGAGGAATCAAGTGAGCTAGCGGTGAACCTGGTTTCACCTGCAATATTTGCTAGTAAGCAGGATTTCCTCCCAAACTCAGTACTGTGCACCCCCATGTGTTGGGAAGCTTGAGCAATGGTCCAGCGGATGTGTAGGTTTGTCGTAAGAAGGTGTGCAATCCTGGTCGTAAGTTCTGAAGGTAGATTAGGGCTCAACTAAGCGATTGATGTTCAAGGGGTACGTTCCCGTTTTGTATAAAGAACCGAGAAAGGGGTTGGGTTTGATACCCGCGGTAACTCGTTTCCAGAAGAAAAAAAACAATGCGTTCAAATAGTGGCCATGTAAACACAATCAATTAACGAAATAAATCATCCTTTACCTCCACCACTACGCTTCAAAGAAAGAAGATTCAAATTTGTATATATATGTATCACGTTCATGTATACTTTATTTTCCTATATTCAAAATCTCAGAGTTATGTTTCTATATGTTTTAACACTTTCCTTGACCAGGTCAGTGTTCGTATAATTTATGGTGATTTGCGTGTCCCACTGCCAAAAGTTAGGTGGTATACTAAAATCTGCTCTGGTTCGATTGAGAATTAAATATAGACTGAACTATATCCGAGGCAAATAAGGAAGTCTAATCTAAAAATAATAAAATTCCAATAAAAGAACAGCAAAAATCAAAACAAAGCACGCATAAGGAAGTGTCAAATCTGACAGTTTCCCTATCTAATCCTTTACAATGACAAACAAAAAGTTACAAAATTCATGTCAAAAATCATATCAAACTAAATATTCAGCATAAATTATAATTCTCTATTTTTCCTCTTTTGCTTTCGTACGTGGGATGGTCTGGAGTGAGTGAAAATTACTTAAATTCCCCAGCAAAGGCGTCGACCGGAAAATCGACTTGTAAGCAAAACACAAGGGGACTCAGCAATGCACTTGGGTGATGGCAATAGTCTCCCAGAGTGCCCAACTTAATTCTGTTTATTCCAAGAATCGAAAACCACCCAATCTCTTTAAATGACAACATCAGAAAAAGGCAAGATTGAGTTTAACAACAAACAAGAATTTCATTGGTATACCCACAGACATAGATAATACAAGAAACCGTGAGACGGGCGCACAGTAAAATTAGCTTATCCCAACAAACAAAAAGTATTTTCCCGAATTCGCAACATAAATCAGAACAAACCAAACTTTAAAATAAATATAAAAATTCAGCGAATCGATCGGGGATTGAACCAGCGAAAAGTGAGCTCTCGTTCAAAAAGAAACAACAAAACACTAAGAGTACAGTTCATAGCTACCAAAACTGCAATCACCCCTGCCGCTCCTCTCTGCGATAGAGTGGCCACATCGTTGCACACTGGAATCGAGCAAATGTCTCTGAAGCTGCTCTTTCGACGTCTAGCTTTTTAGACTGACATATCGCGACCTTCCCCGCATGAAAATATAGGCTTATATACTCTTCTTATAAAAACTCTCCTTCAACCGATCTCAAGAGAAAGAACCCAGGACAGAAAATTTCCAATTCTCAACTGCCAGAGGAGAGGAACTCAAAGTAGTTGCCGCACTGCACAAAAAAACGATAGGTGAAAAAAGAAAAAGCAAACAAAAAACGGCTATTCATTCCCCCAGAGCTTTTTCATAGAAAGAAAGAAAGAAAAAGGCTGTTGCCGAAAGAAATCGAAGGCTCTGCTCACACGGTTTTCTCTTTGTCCAGCTAAAGATATATGGAAGAAAAATGCAAATATGACATATGATTACAAACAAGGATTACATAAAGTTTAAATATAAAATTTACGTACAGATACATGATTTGAATTTTTAAATATGTTCCTGGCCGGGTAGAAACATACCATTTACCTAACACACACGTACATACATACAAATCATTATTATAAATAATAATAATAAATTAATTAACCCACAGAAGATTAAATGGTATATACAATTAATATATGCATTTAATTACAATCAGAGGAGTTGTGGGACTCCATCACACAACACAATTAGACGTTGATGGGGAGATAGCTGGTACAGTCACGGAAGTATGTACTGCGAGATGTGACTAAAAACTAACATTTAGCTTTTAATCAGGGATGCCAACACTTAAGAGAGAATTCCCTCTGACAGGCGTCTAAAAATCCGCATTTTTTGGTCAAAAAGAGGCAGATTTTGTATAGATGATGAAACTCACATAAAAATCGAAAATGTTTTGAAGTCCAAAATTTCGTTGGTTTAGATTAGGTAAGGTTCGCTATACCTCCATATATGTAACTTACGACGGTTGGTCAACATTCTGAATTCTTACTGTAAGAAAGCTTTTCCTTTTCACTTTCTCAGCACCTTTACTGTGTATATGAGTCCGTAGTCGTGAACCTCCAAATTTCCCGCTAACCGCAGTCCAGCTTTTATCCCCGCTAGTTGCCCACTCAAAACCTCCAGATTTAACGTGAAAGCGCTGATGTTGACAACCCTGCTTTTAATTTAAATAATTATATTTATGGACCAGACAGGTAGTTGTGATCAAGCTGTGACATGTCTGAGGAATAGATGTAGTAGGTTTAGCCTAAAGGATGCTTATCTAGTCCATAAATATACATTAAAAAGAAACCAAATGCTAGACCATAGACTAAATAATTCCTAGACTCCCGCAGTGCATATTTCCGCGATTGTACGTACACTATCATCTTATTCTAACATCTTTGGTGCAAATACTGTAGTGGGAATTGAAGGAGCAATGTTATGTATTAATATTCCATCGGAAAACAAATGACGATCGCTGTGCGTACATTAACAGCGCAATGATACTGCATCTACCGTGTGGTTTGGGGCAGATGGTGAACAATTATTTCTCGAACGTAGCATTCGACTGATCTTTGGCTTGTTTTGGACTCAGCCTATGATTGAAAATGTGGGGTTGGCATAGAAGTATAATGCCTTGTGTACATTACTAACATATCTTAACATTAACTGGGATCATTTTAGTAACATAAATGCAAGTTGCTGTTACGTAAGTTTCAAATTTAACCAGCGTCAGATTACGACAGTTATTTTCTAACATTAGTACGACACGTCTGTCTAAACGCAAGTAAGACGTTAAACGAAGCTAACTTGGTGAGATGATTTCTTTCGTTATGGGAATATTACCATTCTATAAATGAGTGTCGCTTTGATAGTAATGATGACACAACTAATCTATAAAATTAATCAATTAATTTGTGTTTATTTTATACTTTAAATCCTTGTGTCATGTACTCTTTTGTTTAGTTCCGCGGTACTCACTAGATGGCAGCTCCAGTGAAAACTGAATGTACAAGCACGAAAAACTACGTTACGTTCCATTGGCTAAACGTAAGTTAATATCACCCATAATTCTTATCATCGTTAAGAAATCTAAACAAAGCATAAAGCTATTCAACCCTGACGTCACAGTTTCAATCCATCTATTTACTTACAAGCACCATGTGGACATTCTTCGGTTTCTTTTCTTTATTCAAGAAGATACTACAAGAGCAACAACCAATCAGATAATTGATGCTTCTTGTATTCAATCATTCGTTGGTGCAGACTAACTTGTACCGTATTCTCATATTCATCTCTTTGTTGGAAATATTAGCTACAGTTTATAACTGACGTCCAGGGTATTAGAGTTATTTTCTTTTACACTAACAAGGATTAATGTAACTAAACGACAGAAGTGATGTTTTGTAATTCATGATTCCTCATTTTGTGTAGGTTATGGAAGGATGATGGCCCTGAAGGAAAGAAATCACAATTCGAAAGTGTTGCTAGCTATCGGTGGATGGAACGAAGGCTCTCAGAAATACTCCAGACTCGCTGCCTCGCGTGAAAAGCGAAGGACGTTCGTTAAAAGCGCTGTAAATTTTATTAGGTAAGTCTCATTTCATATAGCAATGACTTCAGGTCGAAATTTTAGGCACTCGGAAAGTAAGGCCAAGCAAGCCTTAATTGGTTTATAAAGAGCTGCATTTCTATGTACGCATTACATTTTATATTCTTTTATAGAGACATCACTAACCTAGTGAAGAATTACGTTAATTGGATGGATTTATTAAGCTATTAATTTTACCTCCATTATGCAAATCTAAAAAAATTAGATCATTGCGTTCACTTAGTAGAATTGGTAGTATGTTCTTGCAAAAAATGGCGCGCGATTTTTTTGTAGCGTGTAAAGTTTTTTTCTATTGAGGATGCTAGTTTGTACTGCAAACACCTCACGTTTAACATTCTATGAAACTATGATCTAAGCTTGATCTGAAGCAAAGATTCCTAAAGACTAAATATTTTGATTTAATCCGGAAGTACCCAGGAGAAGTACTTCCTGGGAAGATGGTATTTTTTGGCCGAAGTTAAGGTCACCGGCTTTCTTATAGGAATTAGAATGAGGTATATTTGTATATCTATGGCTGTAAAGTCCATGACGGAAGTAGATGTAAAGAATAAGTGAGGTTTCTGGACTTCCTTGTCTTTGCGTTTGAACATATATCTTTAAGGGATAGCCAGATTACTAAATATTGGATATTTCAATTGAGGGACGTACTGGTTAACCTTTGTGTTTGCATAATGATTAAGGAAGAATTTGGGAAATGTATGTGTATTATAAATAAGCGTTTGTTAGTTTTGACTTTATGCCGCAATGAATGGAAGTTTCTTAGAGTGGTCGCTATACCTGTACTGTGGATGTTCTTACTGTACAATTCATTGATTAGGCATAAATGCAGTATATGATTAGACATGGAGGTTCTGAATATAAGCATTAGGATTGCAAACAATACTTTATGGTAGGGGAGCGTAGGCCTATGTCAGAAAAATGGCTTCGTGTGCAGTTTGATGATGAAAGCATGCCATATGAGTCAATCGAATACACTTAAAGATAATGTCCATGGTGTTACCTTTTCTCACCCCTTAAGTTCCGAGTAATGACGTCTTTAAAATGGCCTCCGGCCTAAACACTTAAGGAAAAATATGTCCGGAGCTACTCAACCGATTTTTGTTTTCTTAGCAGCAAATAAAAGCTACAATGTAGGCTACAACTACAAATAATAGTCAATAACTTTTTCAGTAGCTTAATATTTAAGGACTTATAAATGAATGTTAAAAAATCAAATTGCAGAAATTATGCATTTTTGCAAATTACACAGAAATTATTGTCTTTCTTAAAAAATGTCAAGAGATACGTTTCCTAGTCTGTTGTGCGTACTTTCAATTAATAGATTGGTTGGTTGGTTCTGCAGATATTTTAATATTTATTTTCGCTATTTTCTCATAAGATTTTAATTTTTTTTATGCGCAGATGGAAAACTCAATAACATATCTTTCTCTTCTGGCTATTCTTTCTCAGAGCGGGATAGGATAGGGAAGGTATCAGCCAGGGCTTTAATTAATGTACTATTCCGGGATGCGCTTGGTGAAACTAAGGGGGAAACTCACGAAAATCCCAGTCAGGATGGTCTGTCGCCGAGTATGTACCCAAGTACCTATACGTTTTCAATCCGAGAGCAGGCGCAATAGGAAGCAAACCAAAACATTTCTCGATGTCACCGAGCGCACTGTCCTTTTTGTTTTTCTAAGCAACTTTAAGTGTTGTTGTAGAGACGTCTTTCCGTTGGGTGTGGACTCTTCTCAAGGACTGTGTTCCCTTAAGGTGTTCTGCTTTATTATGTTTATAGTAAGGTTTTAATTACATTACATTCACATTCCAGTCAGTCAAAAAATCTTATCAAGCAGAGTCGCAAATACCTTTCAGCTGTGAAACGAGCAAACTACGCATTGTTAATGAAGAATCAATGCGATAAAGCTTGTCCTCGTATGCCACCTCCAACAGGACATGGATGGATCATGAAGAACCAAAAGTTTGTTTGAAACTGTTTGAAGAATGGAAATCTCAAACGTACTCACAATAAATGTTTTCAGGTGTAGAATAAGCTATCCATAGCTACCTTTAATGTTCACCTAAGACCAGTGGTTTCGGAGATACGGATGTACCAACAACGACACACTATATGTGGTGAGGCTTGGAATTTGAATAACTTGCACGCAACAGCACTTGAATGTGTTTGTTAACCTTCGTATTAGTCTACAATACTTTGGTACACAGTGACAAAATAATGATGGGGTATGCAAAAGCTAGATTTATAGATCCAATATTTGCAGTAACTTTTATTTTCATATTATGACAATTGTGGCGCGCGAAGTACAAGAAGTCCGCAAAACGGGGAGGGAATTCTGACGAATCTTGCACTTACTGACAAGTTTTTTTTGCAATTTCGAATGCTGTGAGGTACACATGAAGTTTTAAGAGACCATCACGAACAAGTTGGGCCCGTCTTCTGTTTGCCTGTTTACCCTAAAATCAAAATATCTGCCCCATGTAAATGTTGTATTATGCCTCACATTCCCTTTATCGCTGTATTTGTGCATAATATTAGTTTAGTAATTATTTTTGGTGAGAGTATCTTATCTTTGCAATCAGCTTTGTATTTTTTGGTCATTTAAAAGATAAAAAGAAACATTTGAAGGTTAAATGAGTTTAAAATACGTACCAAAACACAAACATTACAGAACTGTGTTTATTACGTCATCAAATTATTTATTTTACATTTTTATTGTCATATCGCATGTTGTCATATTACAAGTACACACTTAGGAGGCAGCCTTCTCTGCGTTAGGTATTGATGTAAGAGTTTGTGCAACCTCCTTCGCACTTGCACAATGCGCTGCAAGTAATTCCAGATCGAGGACACTTGCAGTTGCCTTTGCAAGCAACGTAGGAATTACAATGCAGTACAAGTGAGCACCCCTGGCTTGCATCCAGTAAATCAGTCCAATATGGCATCCATACTTCAGTTCTAGCATTCCATTCCCAAACCCGAGCATTAAAATATTACTTTAAAAGAATGTTTATATTATGGTTGGTTTATTAATGCTTTTTAAACTTTGTATATAAGGTATTATTTTACTGACCCTCATATATATGTTTTTATTTTCTGTTTTTACAAAGTTTGTTTTGTGGGTATAAATTGGCGTATTTGTGACTGATTACATAGATTAAAATGAAGATGACAATAAATCGGAAAATTTAACGGCAGTATCTCAAATACCACTTATGAAATGCATGCAGTGAGAAGCATACGCCTAATATATGAAAATAGAATAGCAAAAGATATAAAGACTGTTGTCCCCCCCCCCCCCCGCGCCGACGCCCTTGATCTTGGGGGTTTAATTTTGTTTTTACATGAATTTGTTATATGTAATGTTGAAAACACTTTGGTTGTTTTTATTATTCTTGGAGTCAATTCTTAGAATCTTATTTTCAGTGTAACTAGTATAGGTACGTATTTACAAAGTATTAAAAAATACCTTTACCATTATTACTTCTTATTGTACCTATCGTTAAACAGGTATTAGGATTTTAATTTTCACATAACTACATAGTATCAAAACTCCTTTAACTGAATGTAGGTCCCTTAGACCTAACTTATACTCCTCCGTAGAATATACAAAAGTCAGTGCATTATATAAATATTAAAAGCAAATGTCCATTTATGCGATGTCATTCTGCGTAACCATTCACATGTTGTAATAGTCCTAACGACAATCATATGTCATAATAGATTTCATTCATATTTTACAGATTTTATGGCTTTGATGGTTTGGATATAGATTGGGAATATCCCACAATGAGAGGCGGCGTGCCAGAAGATAAACAAAACTTTGTGCGCTTGGTTCAGGTAAGTCTGACGTAATGAGACAATTTGTGATGCGTTAAGTTCAGATGTATCAATCATTTTATCATCTTATCAAATTCCTCACTGTATTTAGTATTAGCATCAAAAGTTTAGTGTCTATGTTCGCAGACTTCGGAATATAAATAGAGAGGTAAGCAAGAGGAACTGGAGACGCTCATATCCTGCTGCAGGCAATTTTGACTGAGTTTTCCAGGGTTTTCCTCAGTTTCTCCAGGTGAATGCCGATAAGGTTGCTGGACATAAGTCCTGGTTACTACTACCTTTTTGTTCCCTAGACTAGAAGTCCTCACCGACCCCACTGCTTAGGGAACAGACCACTTTGGCGTCTCTGTTTGTCTTAAGTGACATAAATTGTACATTTTAAAATACTTTATTTAAATGTGACTTCAAGATGTATACTGTTTGTAAAATTGTATCATGCTCAGGTACATACCTAGAAAACTAGACCTTCGACGACTACCTTCTAACGTCGTCCCACCTAAATGCCATAAATAAATTCAATTGAATTGAGTTATAATCATGATTTTAAAGATAGAACTATACATTCTATGTTCAACAGCACGGCTTGGAATATTGCTGCTTAAAAATGAGAACCTAAATTAGAAAACTGGATTATTCTCACAAGAAAACTAAATCCAGCTTAGTGTATCTCACCAGACAGGGAAATATTCACCATATGTGGTGGATACCGGAAATATTCCGTGCTACTACTGCATTGCAGTTACTAGAGAGATCTGCAGTCGTTAGGGGAAGATAACCCTATGAAAATATTGTGAAGGAAAGCATCTTTACTAGTAACACATTTGAAGGCGAGTGACTCTCGCTAGGTTCAGCGATGGACAGGGGAATGATATTTGCCTCTACTGCAAGATAGTAGAGCCGACAACTCTATATCATTAATCCATAGCAAGTAACGGTAAAATGTTGGTTCTATGGATTCTCCTTAAGTAAAATATTCTGGATGTAAACTAGTCCCCAATTCGGTTCTCCGAGCGGGGACTGCTTCCTGGGGCTCCAAGAACAGGAATAAGAAAGACGTTCGGATAGGAACGTGGAACGTGCGTATCCTAAACAAGACTGGCGCTCTTCAGGTGGTGGTACGCGAGACTGAGAAGTACAGGAAGGACATTATACTCACACAAGAAATCTGATGGGACAGTCAAGATAGAATTCGAGAGGATAATTACACTTTCTACTAACTCAGACACACAATTTTGGAAATTATTCCTGATGGAGAATATTGAATATGGAGTTCGTGGTTTACTATATACGCAAGCGAATGAATATCCTGCGTTACGATACGTACCCGATGGTGCACCACGGTTGCCCATGTTTCGACCAAGGACACCGATGATGATGACAAAAATAAATTTTGCGATGAGCTAATTACTAATTACCGAAGTATAACACGAAAATTGCGTTGAGGATTTCAACACAAAGGTAGGTAGGGAACAAAAAATTGTAGTATCTATTATAGACAAACGCAGTTTTCTTAAAGTCAGTTTAACAGCAATGGCTTATAACCGATAAGGCTAGCAATTTCAGTAATCCTAATACAGTAATAAGGAGCACTTAGCTTGAAAACAATGATATAACAAATACACATGGAAAACTCCAGATGGACAAACACAATCAGAGCGATCACGTATTTGTAAATAGATAAAGACCTAACCACATATTGAATGTTAGAGGTTGCAGAAGAGGGAAAAATGACACAGACCACCAATTAGTGATCACAAAAATTAGGTAAAAGTTGTGTATCGCAAACAAGAAAAGCAAAGGTTTATATGTGAAATTCCAAGTAAAAGGCTTAGTTAATCCAAGCCTAAAAGCAGATTACCAACTTAAAATTTCAAATAGGTTCTAAATCTTTGCAGACTCGTGTAGTAATAACGGTGATGATGTTGATAATAAAATTGATATGAACAATTTATGGGAGGAAATTCGTGACACAGTAATGGTCGCAGTGGGATAACGTGTAGGTGAAAAGAGACGGCATAAAAACCTTTGTTTGACGATAAATGGCTTAAGTTTTGTAAGAAACGAAGACAAGCGAGACAGCGATGGATAAGCAATAAAATCAAGTTGAATGATAGCCACTACAATAACGCGAAACATAACGCCATTCGCATGTTTAGAAACAAAAACTAATATATCTGACGCAGAAAATTCAGGAGATAGAGGAAAACTGTAAGCCAAAATATGAAGGAATCAACTCGTTAAGAATATCATATCAGCAGAGGATAAGTCATGAAAATGAATGTGGAGATATTCTAGTCAATCCGATTAACATTCTAAATGTGTGGAAAAGTAATTTCGACCAGCTTCTTAACGTACACACCTGATAACAGAGGGTATTCAAATCCATACCGCACAACCGTCGATACCCGAACGTAACGAGATCGAAGTTGAAATCACAATAATAAAGAAATTAATAAATTTCAAATAACCATAAATTGACAGCCTCTCTACCAAATACATTAAAGCAGGATGAACGGCATTAGTCAACGAACTACATAAATTGATAGGCCCTGTATGGAGAAAGATGAGAGTTTCCAAAAGAATGGAAAAATCTCCTGACTGTAATAATTACCTCGGAATCTCGTTACTCCCAACATATTACAAAGTATTGAATCATATCCTTCTAAGACAACAAAGCATAAATCGCCCGCTCACAAGTGAAACACACTAACAAGGAACATGCCCGAACTCACATACTCAAAGTTTGAATGAAACTTTTACAGTTGATACTTTTCAACGTGGAAAGAAAGTAGGTTAAGTTCCAACGTCCCAAAATGCGTCCTTTTACATAGGTAGAGTAGTGAAACTTGTATACAAATTTAGACAAAACGGAAGTGGATGTAATGAACCGAAAAGTGGTGCCCAAAATTACAACTCATGCAGAGACAGTAACTGTAGTTTTAGTAGCGCTTGTTAAAAGCCAAACGAAGAGCACTCGATGTATATCATGAGAACGTAGCCACAGTCAAAGCTATGTTGTTCATATCCTCTGCAAACAAACTGAACCCGTACTAGCTCCACATACTACAACAATTGAGTGAGAATGATCCGCATCTTCAGTTTTGCAAGAGCTCGAAGCAACTTCGAAGTAATAAATCTTTTGCGTTAAAGATAATTTTTTAGTTATTAAGTCCCGTTGTTTACTAATGGAGAGGTCCGACGCCAATCCACATTGTTCTCAACCAGGTAGGAAGAACGTTTATTTATTTAGTGAGAACACAACAGGCAATGGCATAATTATAGTGTTGAGCTTTAGAAAGTAGTTGTACAGAGTTTATTGACCAAGGCATCTCTAAATTCTTTATGTGACATATAGCATACGTCCAGATCATTATGAACTATACAGAGTTTGTTATTCTCCAGATTGGTGACCTCATCAAGATATTGGTTCTTGCCTTTTTACGGTGAAAGAGACCAGTATTATTAACGCGAGTTTTAGATGACGGGACACGAAACTGTAACGTTGAAACTAAATCCATACAATCTAACTTATTTTGATTTTTTTTGAAGAAATAACAGATCAGCAATGTTGTGCCTTTGTTCTAAGCTCTGAATATTAAAGTTCTTAATGGCTGCATTGTAACTATCATAAGCAGGATAGATTCGAGTTTCTTTAAAAGTCAGGAATTTAATAGAGGGTCTTGGTGTGGTGTGGAATATGGTATATTCGAGTAATTGCTACAATCTTTATTTATGATACTTTGACTAGTGACAGTTATCTCCGAACGCTTACTGAGTCAATTCTTCCACTTCCCTTACATGAAGACCTGAATTGCAAAACATCCCAAGTCCACTTTTTTTTTCGTATTTGCATTTTTGTCTTTTCGTCGGTATCTATTTATGTTCGAAGGGCTGTCCACTTGCATACATGTGACATCCTAATCCCAACTCGAAGACCTTTCTTTTTAATACAAAATAATTTCAGATGAATAGAATAACATACGAAGACCTTGGACTGCTTTTTGTTCTTCCTGAAAAAAAGTACTCCGCTGGACTTGGGTTGTTTTGCAATTCAGTTCTTCAAATGAAGGCGGTGGTTTCACTAAACAAGACGGTGCTCGCCCTCATTTCACTGTACCTGTTTGTGTATATCTGGATCAACGATAGTGTCGGTAGCTACAGTAATGGAGCCACGACGCCCTCTGTTCTTTTACTACCGATCAAAATTTTTCCACGCGTTTTTGTTACTAACAAAATAATCACGAATCTGCATTTGTTTACATCAGTGACAGTGAGTACCGAAGAAACTCGAGGATAAGTTAATTCAAAGATGGCTGACGGATCATGCAGCATGCGTCAGAATGCAATAGCTTGCTCTCATTTACATTGCATAAGAGTACATTCACGATTTGTATAATCTGTAAAAAAAATATATGTGGAAATTATATGGATAGTTCGATACATACCTAATGTAAAATATAACATGCAGTAACTTGAAAACGATTAGAGATACTTTAAAACTAATTGCACCAGTGACATTTTGACCCCCCAAAAAAGGTATATGATATATCACTTGCCCCTATTCCCATGTGAAAAATGTAAGTGGAATCTAAGATGGCGGATTCAAGATGGCGGACGGAGTATGTAGCAAGCGTCAGAGTTGCAGTATTTGGTCCCATTCACATGTGATATTTTTACATTCATTTTGCGTTAAACGTAAAAAATTGTACGGTCCACATATGGATCACCTAATACATTTCACAAGAGACATCATTGAATTTCCGATCACTTTGCTTCTTCTAGAGCGCAATTGCGAAACGTAGGAGCTCACGCTGTTTCTTTTCACGTTGAAAAGTATCAACTGTAAAAGTTCCATTCAAATCTGAGGGCTTGTAAATAAAAAAACAACAACATAGTTTTGAGAAATCGAAGAAAAACAAAATTGTAATTTTACAGCTAAAAGACAATACTGGAAAAAAACAAATGCCAGGATTATACTTTTACTCACAACATTTATCTCCCAAGTATACAAGATTATTTACATGACATTTAAGTATTGGTAAACAACTAATATTTTCGTGAATTAATGAATTTCCTAAATCGTTAATTAACACACATGTACTGACGATCAGCATCATTGTTCTTCACAAATCGAAAGAAGGTACACACACCTTAAGTCTAGATAGTGTTGTAAAAAAAAGTTTTTTTTTCTGTTAAGATTTTTCAATAAAAACATCGTTTTTTTTACATATTTTTTTTCGAAATGGAGTGTTTTTTTTTTCAGGCAGCAAGTATTTAATGCTTCACATTGCAGATAATCAATGTAATCAGCAGGATTGGTGTTAGTCATCACACATTCATCCCAATTGACTATTTTTTTCTTTTACAGTCTTATGAATCTACGAGACAAATGATGGGATTACTTGTACATTCACTGCCACATTGCTATACTTCCTATATCTTCACTCTGACAAACACAAGGAATTAACAAAAGGACATATTATTTGATATAGTTTATACAAAGTTATTTGGTATAACATATACTAAAGTTATTTGGTAT
>JAGDQP010016721.1:0-39998 GCA_022664845.1 Lepisma saccharinum
AATTCATTTACACTTACATATTTTTCATTACAAACCTTCCCCTGTATATATTAGTATGTGCGTCTTGGGCAACTCTTTAAATTACTTTTAGATCCTCACTGAAAAAGGACTTTCGTCTGTATGTGTTAGCATGTGTCTTTTTAGACTACTCTTACGAGTAAATTTATATTTACATATTTCACACTGAAAAGGTCTTTCGCCTGTATGTGTTAACATGTGTCTTCCCAGATAACTTACATGTTTACATTTATATTCACATATTTTACCTTGGAAAAGTTTTTTGTTCGTATGTGTTAACATGTGTATTTTCAGACTACTCTTTTGAGTACATTTATAATTACATATCACACTGGAAATATATTTCGTCTCTATGTGTTAAGATATGTTTTTTTAAAACACTCTTAGAATTGCATTTATATCCACATGTTTCACACTGAAAAGGTCTTTCGCCTGTATGTGTTAATATGTGTCTTTTCAGATTACTTACTTGATTACATTTATATTCACATTTTTTACATTGCAAAAGTTTTTTGTCTGTATGTGTTAACATGTGTAGTTTCAGAGCACTCTTTCGAGTACACTAATAATTACATATCTCACACTGAAATGGTCTTTCGAATGTATGTGTTACCATGTGTATTTTCAGATTACTCTTTTGAGTACAATTATAATTACATATTTCACACTGGAAAGGTCTTTCGTGTGTATGTGTTAACATGTGTCTTTTCAGAACATTTTCATGTTTGCATTTATATCCACATATTTCACACTGAAAATGCCTTTCGTCTGTATGTGTTAACATGTGTCTTTTTAGATGATACACGCGGTTAAATTTATATTTACATATCTCACATTGGAAATGTCTATCGCCTGTATGTGTTAACATGTGTATTTTTAAATTACTCTCATGATTGAATTTATATCCACATGCTTCACATTGAAAAGGCCTTTTGTCTGCATGAGTTAACATGTGTGTTTTCAATTTACTCTTGCGAGTACACTTATATCCACATATTTCACATTCGAAAATATCTCCTGTATGAGTTTTTATATGTTTTCTAAAGCCAATGTTTTCAAAGGATTTATGCCCGCATATTTCGCATTGGAAAAGTTTCCTAAATGAATTGTCTCGTCCGTGTTCTTTCACCTGAAATTAGAATATTAGTTCTTTTAAACATTTTTATTGTTGACGTTTTAACGGTATTTGCAAAACAATGAATTGTGTTTTAACGGACCGTTAGTGCTAGGCTTTCGTCTCAACCCTGGAACTTCCGCGCGGTGCAAATGTGACAGTGCGTAGATAGTTCTCTTTGCAACACAGCGAAAACAAGTAGTAATTTATCGCCGCTCACAGTAGCTTGTGAATTTATATCGTTTTCAATGCCATATTATGTTCAGTTGCTTTCAGTGGAGTAATTTTAAAAGTTCGGAATTGTTTTCTTCTGTGATCGTAACAGCCCCTCGCGACGGTTCAATACAATTTATGCTTTATTTGTTAGAGATAAGATAAAATAAATTGTACATACATAGCAGAGTACGTCCCTGGGACGTCCCATTTAGATCCCATTACCGTCAGAATGGTCCTGCTTCCATAGCGATGTCCTAAGGACGTCCGTGGGATAACTCTGTGGGCAATACAAACAGTTCATCCCTGGAATTTTTATAAATTAAATCGACTTTACTATTATTATTATTTAATTGATTATAACTATACGAAGGTTGTGCCTTCGTATAGTTATACGAAGGATTAATTATAACTATACGTCCCACGCATGTAAACGAGACTGAAACAAGACGTCCTACGGACATCCCGATATCCTACCAGGAGATCCGTCAGATATCCCTGGGACGTCATTTTGCTATGTGGGTATGGGCGGTAAGTGCTTTATTTGTTGTTTTAGTAGGTTTCTATATTAATGTTAGAAGATCTTACGAAAAGCGCAGTACGAAAAAATAACATATGCACACTTAGAACTTTGTCTCTTCTAATTTTGACGTTACATTTTGAAGGTGGCCGTAGTTAAGAAACTCAAGATCTTTCGGAAGTTCACAATGGAATAATACTAAATGGAGTAGAGTTGAAGATAAGCTACAAAGTCTACAACAATAAAACCATTAACCAAGATATTTAAACGTCAACGTGGAGAAATATTTTGGTAATTTTCGTGTTAGGGAAGAAATATCGTTCCTCGCAACTTGTACCTGCGTTAAGTCTATGTATTGTTTACTGAGTGGAAGACTTGTTTACCAGACTTCAGTAAACGGATATCACCTACTTGTAAAAGTAATTCATGGAAATGAAACTTTTCTCGTGAGGCGTATTTGCTATCGATTTTACTTCCTGCTCTTCAACCTGTAACTCCACCGAAGAAATTGTACTGCTCTCATTTCCGTTATCAGCCACACCCTGAACACAACCGTACATGAAAATATCGTTGCAGCAGCTGCCCTGAGATATTGGTTGACACTCCGCTGCCTGCTCTCCCTTCGTTTCCGAATGGTCGGGAACATCATCAGTGTATTCGAAGAAAGGTACTAAACTGTCTGGGTTCCCAGTCAGTACATTTCTCCTTCGCTTTTGATTGACAAATACGCTTCATGTGTTTTAAGCGACCACATTTCAGGCATTCGGGAAACACAACTTGTACTCCTTGTCAGAACTGCGTGATCCTCCGCATCTATAACATATACTCTTTGCTCTGTGACAAACCTTTACCTCTGACTATCCGTTGTACATCTCCCTTTCTAACCTGCTGTTGCTCTGAAGGCTTAATTTTATCAAAGTACCTGGCATCTTTCTCCAATTGTTCATCTAAGGACAACATATCTATTGGCATTGTAAAGTTAACTTGTCGTTCGTAAGCAAACGCCTGCGCACATCCTTTCGGAAGACACCTACCACAATTTGGTATTTCAGCAAGTTGTCAGCTTGGGAACCAAAATCCCACCTCATATGCTGTCTTCTTAACATACACACGAATTCTGCCCCAGAATGAAACTCGGTTTGCTATAACGTATGAAATCTGTAACGCTCCACAACAATATTTCGATGATCATAGTAAGACCTGAGCAAGTCTTAAATGGCTTTGTTGAAGCCATTTAGGCCTTGCTCGGGATCTGTAAAGGATCTGGGGCTACTAAAACTTTTAGACTTGAGAAAAGCTCAAGCAAAACATTTGCCAGCAACAGGAACAATTCGTTCGGGTTTCTCAGCATAGACGTCACAATGGGCCTGAAATTGCTCCAAGTACACAGTGATGTCCATAAGGTTAGTGTTGAACTTCTCTAAAGTAACGTTAGAAGCTACAAATGAACAACATATAACATGATTCCACCAAACTAAAGAGATTAGTACACGATTCTAAAATAACGTTCTTCAATCACAAATTTGTGCACTCGTAACCAGACACGTCACTTCTAGAAATCCTAAATCGATCTGTGCCATATTTTCAATATGGAGTGTATAAGATATCTTTCTTAACTGTGCCCTAGGATATGAAGAACGAATGCCGAGATGAATACCAGCTGCAGATAAAACTTACACAAATAACTTTAGCAATATCTGCTAAACCTACCAAGCGTTACGTATAAGCTAACAATAGGACATTTAACCAGCGATCTTTATTTGACAAATGCTTCTTTGACTTAAAAGGATTCTCCACTTTGACCTTATGAAGATACTTTCCGAATCACAACTATGCAGTAATGAGGACTTCGACATAAGTTACAATCTGTCCAACATGTACTAAGACGGTAAGATGTGTTAACCCAAGATAAGACTTCCGCAAAACCGATGTTTGGATTGAAGACGACAAGATAACAAGAACGCAACGCATACTAATCACGAAAGAAACACCGATACAATAATAGCTGCGATACGACATTCGCTCTTTAAGAATAGCAAGAATAATGTTATCATAACATTACTATAAAGACTGCCAAAGTCAATGATTCTGCCACACGACAAAAATGATCTAAGTCACGTTGATCATATGCGTGAGAATGCCGAGGAAAGGATTATAGCTTGTGAATATATGTCTAATGCGGCAAATGTTGAGAATTGCAGCGTGTTAACTATCTAATAATAGAGGGGCGTATTGATATCGATGCCCGTCACAATGCACAGTAATAAGCATATGCAAAGTGAAAAGTATCAGGCTGTTATTGTCCGCAAATTAACTATGAAATAAAATATTCGTTTTATGGATGAGATGCTCAGTTACAGCGGCCGTTCAGTAATGTGAGCATTGTCGTAGTACAATAGTTGAAAAAGGCCAGGCTGTTTTGAACTTGTTATTGAATATTATAGTGCTGAACTCATTATGGATAAATGCGTCAGGATTAGTGGTATGAATTACGGATCTGGAGGTCTACATCGGCCACCGAAACGTTTGGCAAAAAAAAAAATCTTCCTAATAGTCGTATAATATTTCAAATTGTTTCATTATTACATATGTTTAGTTATGTTTCGATGCTTCCTACCATAACAGCAATAAATTCTGGGATCTCCGATTTATGAAAAGTCATAAAGACCCAAATTACTACTATGCGCTAAAAAATCTACAATAAACATTAGGACCAAGGTTTAAAATGTGTGCAACATTGGGGTTCCATGCTGAGAATGTATTATTTTCTACGTATAGTCAGCACGCCGTGGTACATACTGCTGCTTCTTCAAACATCGTTCTCCCGTTCAAACATTGTAAGCTGCCATAAAATTTGTCGTTGCTGCCTGCGTTCAATTTCTCGTTCCCAGCAACACATTGCAGTGTTCTTCTTACCACGTGTGTTTGTAAATAATGTTCTTGGCGAACAGATGGCGCGCACGTTTTTAACTCTATAAGAGGCATTCGTGTCATACCAGGAAATTCTAAAATTGTAAACTTGCTATGATATATGACTAGTATTAAATAAAAAGCTACAAGGCCCACTCTATCATTCCTTTAATGCAAATTTTTATTTAAAAGACATAAAAAATACCGCACTTTTTAATAAAAGAGCTAATCTAACTTAAAATTCATTTTTGACTGACTAGTTGATTACACTAAAATTACTTTTAATGCATCCTAGTTTTTGGCTAACTTGAATATGATTGTGCATTATTATGTAACATGCACCAAATGTATGTTAAACCTGAAAAAGTCATACTATATCATATGAGGTAACCAGTGATTACAAATGGCTACCACAAAATTCTTCCACTGGTCTTAGTAGCCTCGAAACTTTTAAAGTACTGATTAGAACAAGCAAAACTTTACAATTTGCTTAATATGAAACTAATATCGGGTAAGGAACTGGAAATGAAGCATCGGCTTATGCTTATAAAGCCCCCGGAAAATGCTAGGTTTCCTTTAAAAAATAGAAGTGAAGGCGGACCATAGTAAAACAGCCCATAACACATTCTGCAGGATTACAAAGGTGCTTATCCCAAGTTAGTATTGAGTAATGTAACGACACTGTATTCTTTTTTCGTTCTGTGAAAGAAGACGCACAGGGAGATCAGAATTCACTGAGACATATCGCAGTTGAACACGTTTTCAGTACTTATTAAAGTATCAACTTGAGAAAGGAAAACTTACTGTAATAACACCTTGAAATGTTTGTAAATGTGGTAGATGGGAAACATCCAGCCAAATGGTGAAGCACACAGTTAAGATTATATCTACCTCGTCGTTACAACACTAGTGATTTTAAACTGGCCACAATACTCCTCTGATACCACGACCAACAATTTCCGGGGCAAGAACAATTCGGAGACAACTCGGAACTATTCGAACAATTTGGAATAATGGTGAATAATTCGAAAAAAAACCGACGGAAATGGACGCAAAATGCGTATAAATTCATATCTATATGGCACACAGAAGCAATTTGTATGTATTTAGACTTCACCTCCGTCGTTATTTTGAGAAGAGATGGGCATTTCCAGGCTATTGTATAATTACCCAAGCTAGCGCCACGTATAATTAGCTGTCACAATATTACATGTACGTCAAAACCGACTTCAGAAACCTATTTCTTGTAAAAATATACCCCACAAAATAGCGCCTTCTCTCCAGTATCTATACATTTGATTCCCATTTCCTTCAGTAATTTAAAGTATAATTGTATTTAATCGTTTTTATGTCACACCCCAAAGACAAGGATCTGACTATTGCATGAACAATATATCCCAACCGAATTGGGTTCTTGCCAAGATTTTTGTGCGCAAATATTTTGACATCCTAATCATAATACAGGGAAACATTATAACTTTTCCCTGCCAATGAGGGTTAGTATTTCTGTGCCATACTACGGATTCTACCCAAATCTACACTTCTACCAGTGATGGTCTCTGGTAACTATGAGTAAAGCGACGTGCAACTATTAGTTTCATTTGACTGTCTTTGACCGTAATTCGCGGGATTGAGTGTAAACCAGCGCCAGATATTCATATATAGCTCACCGTAAACAAATCTGTTCAACAGTTTAACCGCCAATTTCTCTTCAAATACTGGCAACTGGCACCTAATATTTTACCCACAAACACAGTTTTAATGTTGATTATAAATATGTAAATATGTTCTAGATCTGAGGGTCCAATTGAAATAGTGTTACTGTATAGTGAACATTTTAGCAACGTTAATAAATCTAAGATTTAAACATTATATTTACTACTATAAAATAAGAAAATAACGTGCAACAGAAATGTTTAAGAAGATAAGTAGTACAAAAATTATGCACCAAACCAATAGACAGCATTTCTGTTTCCTGGAAATTGATTGATTATATTTCAAACAGGAAATAAACTAAGAAAATATGAAATACTTTCGGACCTCTCACTTCCAGGATTGTTATCCAAATGTTCACGAGGCACATCGAACACGGCAAAAGGCCTTCACTGACCCAATATGTATGGATAAGAAAAATGTATATTAATTGCACAAAATTAGTAGTATATATATATATATATCCTCAAAGGCAACTAAACTCATCCCCATTAATAGAACATAAATGAATATATTAAAATGACATCGACACAATAATCTTAGTGCTTAAAACCACAAAAATCAAATTAAAGTGAATTACCTTTCACAACTGCAGGCACTCAAAATAATACCAGTACGGAATGAGCGGGCAGAGATACCAAAGCCTCAAAGCACAGAGAAAAGAACACCATTTTATGCAAAAAAGAAGCGAAAAGAAAAATGGAACAAGTAACAGTTTGATACATAATGTTACACTTTTATCAAGTTTTGATAGCATGTGGCAGGAATTATTTTCAAATTGAGTTCACCGAAGATTGTCAAACCTAATGCCATACGAGTTTGAGGGACGTTAGTTGAGATCGTCATTTATGTATACCATAATCATGCATATTTTTAATTACACCTTTGCGGGAGAAACTGTATAAGTAAGTATTGGCCCACCAGTAACATGATGTCATGGATACCGTTGAGTACCGCTTGCAAAGAGAGTTAAGGGAAGACTTGTATCAATAAATATTGACCTAAGCCAACATTACAATACCAGGAAGAATCAATGATGATCACTTGAAACTGTTTATGCAGTGCTAGAAGCATTTGGAGAGTTTGGGATGACTCTGCAAAACCTCTTCTTGTTGATGAAAACCGCCAAAATCAGTTGATTCGCGGTAATCAAGGCCAAACAGCGCGCGAACTGGCACAAATTATGGAACGCGATCACAAGTGTTTTGCGCCATCCGCATTCATTGTGTAAGGTGTAAAAAATGAGTACATGGGTACCACGTGTGTTAAGCGATACCGACAAAAATTAGCCATTAACCATGTGTTCGTCTTTACTGGCCCGTTACCTCTGGCTTGTCGTAAGCACACACCAGAGATTGTTGGAGGCGATGAGAAATTGTGCCTGTATACTAACCAGAGGAAAGAATGGCTAAACCCATAGGAAAAAGCAAAAAAGACGGTGCACACTCTAAAAAAATCATGTTGTGCGTTTGGTGGAACCAAACTTGCATTCTTCCCCATTAATTACCATCAAAAAATGAATCGATCAATGCTGCTGTGTATACTAAGCAGCTAAGACGACTCGCTGTTGCTATTAAATTTCGTTTAGTAAATTCCAGGCCGTACCTTCGCACTAATGTATTTCTGTGCTGCCAACGTTACCGAAACGGAGGGACATTCCAGGACTTTATGAGTAGTGCTGTGTTTTATTATTTTAAGTCGTGGATATCAAACTCTCAGGCACTTCGCTTAATCTCCACATCACATAATTTCATAATCGTTCACATACTGAATCATGAAATATGGCAGGGAGTAACTTTGTAAAGCTGGGTTTAATATATAGTGTCATTCCACAATCTTAATTAGAAAAACTAAACAAAAATATGTGTAAATTTGTTCAGGCGAAAAGTACATCTACTTTCATACATACCACTACAAGAACTGAATCAAATAATATTTATGGTTGGTCATATATTGTATATGCTGCTTATGTTAAAGGTATATCTTATTTTTTGCCTCAGCCTAAAACAGTAATTAATTGTAATATGAAAGCTGCATTCCTTCAACAGCTTACGAAGTACATAATAAATGAAATTTAGAAAGTAAATACAATATTTTCTTACAAATGCTGTTCTATCCCCAAGCCTGATAGAAATTCAAAGTGAACTGTATTGATATGAAGCATGAATGGATTTAAAAATACCACTCCAATTTACTTACTTGGACAGCAGATCTGATGATTTCGAAAGTTCCTTCAGAATATGTTAATCCTCCTTCTGATTCCTGTTGCTGCTTTAACTCAATGTTTTCCTCTGAACACTCGCTTTTACTTGCACGTTTAGTGGCATCGACGAGAGATTTGTCAGTAGATAGAGTTGATTCGTTGCAGCATAATGGATCTACATTATTCTCGATTTTCACACCAATTAAGTTGTATGACTGAAATATTTAAAGGAAAACAAATTGCGACTTTAGGAACCTCGCCAGTTAAAACCATATGGCATTCTTTAGCGCTCAAATAACAGGTTTCAAATGACGGTGGTACAAAAAAGTACACTGCGTAATAATTCTAATTGAGTTTCGTCACCCCATATACTAATTTATTTAATGTATACATGGCTCCTATAATTTACATGTATGATTTGGCTCAGCTATATTTAATAATCACCTCAAACGAAAATTTCCCTGCAAAGTTATGTTTACGAACATTCCGTGGACAGAATGTAATTACATTCAAATATATACCTGCCTATCAAGTTAATATTAACTACTGTAATGAGCGATCTCATTATTATTCTGTCAAGCAGGCACCCACCTACAATTTGGTAGAATGATCTTAATGAACTCACAATATATATTTACACACTATTTACCAGTTTACCTTTGTCTCCTTCAGTCTTTCTTAAACACATACGCACACAAACACGCACAAAGATAAACACACAGGCACAAGCACGAGCGTGATAACAGTCCGTATGAGTTAAGTTGAAAGAGGAAATAACTGCAAGCCGACTGCAAGTTGACAATGGATTTTACTAATAAAACAAACGTTCGTTGAAATTAAAGCATTCCTATTTATGTCTATTTTCACCTGGTTTTATTTTAGGGAATATCTAGGAATTCTTCTTTAAGTTTGATGAATCCTTTGTGTTACCATTGGAATTTTGTTAATTTTGAATTGCACTTCTAACCAATTTTGGATAGAACGGGTCTCAAAACTTTGACGGTTTTTCATTTATAATAATATGCAGTATCAGTTATTTTTAATGGTATTGGAAATATCCAGCTCCAGAGCTTTGTTTCCCAAGCTGTAGGCAGTCAATAGTGTAGAAACGAATTACTTGTTCATCCTCGATTTTTTATACTGGATTTATGTAAACAATCTCGTGATGTGCTTTGATATACATGTATGTGTGTGTGTATATTCGTATAGCAAAATATGTTAACATTTATTTAAAGTTCAACGTAAGAAGAAAAATAGCTTCGCTTATTGTTCATTTGTGGAAACACAATTTATGACAAACATAAAAATATGATTGATAACTCTACGGTTGAAAATTAGTATTTGCATTATTGCTTATTCTGCAAGTGGAAGAATGAATATTTGGTGAAGGAACATCGTTTAAACAGGTGTCTTGAAGCGTTGTATGTGATAGAATTACCTAATCGAGATTTTGATAAAGACAAAGAAGTATTTTACAAAAAAATAATGAAGTGGGTTAAACGAGAAATTTATAAATACAATTAGTTTTTAAATATAAGAACAATGTTTCATGAAACGAGTCCCTGACATAGGATATTTGAAGATTCACCTGCTATAATATTATTGTTCGTTTAACTTCTATCAAATAATAAATTAGAGAAACGCTTAAAATTAAACATCTAACTAATGTTACGCGAAATCTATGGTTCGCAGTGGGAATAATAATGACCAGGGCTTTGCTAACTTTGGTAAAACAAAGTTGACAGCTAATGAAACAAACATTATTCATAAAATAATGCCCTGAAATCATTATAAAGTAGAATGAAAATTTGTTTCTATTCCAGGAATGTCAGAAACTTGAAGGGTTTAATATTCTTAAGTGAATCTGCATTTCCTTGGAATAAGTAATGCGTAGTTTACGTAATATAGAATATTGCAGGTTTCAATGTCGCTGACAAAATTCTATTATACAAATAAAAATTGAATTTCGAACATTAACTCAGGAGTAAAGGGGCATTGATTGGCATTTTGGTCTCAGATGTGTGTAGAGCATAAGATCTAACGAATCAAAAGTTTGTTCTTTAATATTAAAGTTATATTGCTTGTAATTTTCCAAACGGGGTATAAAGTAGATTATTAACGTAAATGCAAATGCAAATATTTATTTAACTAATGTACTAACCAAAAACCTCGTACAAGTTGAAAAGAAACTTTAAGCAGGCTTTATGAAGAATGAACGGAATTGATAAAAGAATTTCAAACTACTTACATCGACAGACGATTCCGGATTCTCCAAATGCTCGTCACAATAAACAAATAAATTTCAGATTCATGTTCCTGTTTTATCTCGCTGCTTTCTTCTGACCACTCGCTTTTAACTTCAAGCTTACTGGCATCGACTAAAGACTTTTCTGTCGATACGATTGTTTCTTCGCAGCAAAATGGATCTACATTATCCTCGATCTTTGCACCAATTGCACTGCATATCTGTTTCAGAAATACAAAGTAGTTTCGAACAAAACAATTGATATTTTTAGAAACCGCATCTAGGGATAAACAGGTAGCATCCCCTCAATATCAGATTATTAGCTTCAAACTATAGTCGTAGAATTAGAGTAAAATAATCTATGTATTTACTTTAAGATTTTTCACACCATTCAATATTTTAAATGTAAAAATGACGCTGTTAAACCATATATGTATGGTTTCACTTAGGTAATGTTAATAATCTCTGAAATAAAAATTCTTCAGCAAACTTGTATGTTTACTATTATTCCGCGGAAGTGAGTAGCTGATACATGCAAGTTATCACTTAATATTAAAACGGGTGTCGTTACCCTCTTCTATCAATACGAAGCCACGTTTACTTAGATACTGATAATATTCTTTGTTAAAGGCTTTGCGTTGTATTTACGTGCACCGACCGGATATTAATGAATTCTTTATTTTCTGAGAAGTTCGTTCACAGGGAAAGCCTTTTCTTTCTTTTATTTAAAGTCTATTCTAAATTAACGAAGATTCAAGAGGTAAATATAACCAAAGCTACCAAAACACCGCAGTGCTTGAAATCAAAGATTTTGTAACTAAGATTTTTTGTGATTTTTTGTAAATAGTTTCTTGTATTCTCTTCGTTTCATATAATCTAGAATATAATCTTATAATAAATCGATTGTGTTTATTATTGTCAAACATTTTAACAAACTAAAGGTTTTATTGTGTATATTACCTTTTTCTATAATGGTTTATTGCTCAAGTCGTATATCAATGCTACTCTCCAATGGATGTCTGATGGGTATGTTTTTCGCAGCTACTTTAAGTCCGGCTGGTTGCATACCGTATAAAGAGGCTACAGAGAGTCGTTACCGTAATTATGAATATTACTTTGATTTTGCTATATTAACATAAATATCACGGAATGTGTTCTATATCGTTTTCTAAGCCTCCGAGTCCGAAGTCTGCGCATTATTCACCACTCTTGCAAGAGGCGAAGGTTGAAACAATATATAAGGGTTTACTGAATTCCTTTATCTGTTGCGGTAATTCCCTAAGTATTTGTAACAAGACGTGATCGAGTGGCAAACATTCATCTGGCAAAGACATAATGAAAACCTAGTAGCTCGAGTGACGAGCAAGTTTAAGTCGACCAGTTCGGTAGGTGGCGCCCGTATTTAAAAGATGTCTTCTGTTTAATCCGACCTATCTGGCAAATTATCAATTTCATATTTGTCCACTTGACGACCTGCATCCCCGCTAGCCGGGGTGTCGAGGTATACTTCACGCCAAGAAACCATCGTTATAAATAATTGGCGCCAAGCGAACATCGACCGAGTCAAACATGCCTAAAAGTATGCTGGTAATTTTTGCTTCAAAAGTTGTTAATTCAAATCGAACCAATGTTCTTTGGGAAGTCGAAGTTAGACAATTTCGTTATTCAGGAAAAAAGCAACAAAATACTGTCCGATAGAAGTGCTGAGCATTTTTCACACTCTCAAACTAACAAAAAAGTCTAGCAAGAAAACTATTCTCTTTTTTGTCTTTTTTTCCTCCACCTGCTTATTGGAAGGCAGGGTGCTCCGAAAGAGAAACCTACCACCATCAAAAAAAACTGACCATGCTCGTTGAAGCTCTGTTCTGTTTTTGCTGGGATATCGTTCGGCGACCCTAGTGTTTACGTATAAGTAAACAAGTAAGGAGTGTAAAAAGGGGTTGTAGCGTTTTATAAAGTATGAAAAGGAGAGAAAGTAGGCGACGGCAGGTCGCGACTATTCTTTCGTTGGTATTTTCTCGAACATGGATAAGGAAGCACCATTATCACATGCGTGTGTAGTCCGGAATTGCGTAATGACCAACATTGTCACTGAATGCATTATTTCGCGTTGTGACATCCTCATTTCACCCTTGAAAGAAAGAGAAACGTTCGCCCAAATGGTGTGACATTTTCGTTTGTAAAGCTGAAGAAACGATGTAGTGAGCAGACAATGCAAATATTTTTCGAGTCTTCTAAAACAAGGAACAGAAGGTCTCTATATTGTTCTCCGATTTTCTTTCTAAAAGGATTGACGTTTTATTTTTGTATTGTATTTCCAAGTTGTCGACCGGCTACACTTATAGCTATCCGGCACTGATGTTGTAGAACCTAAAGGAGTACGTTTGTATGGAAACAATACATTTCTATGTGCAGATTCACATCACTTCATTCTCCGTTAAAGCGGAAAAGAAAAAGGGGTAGTTTTGAGCGGAGTTCAGAAACGTCTCAATATCCCGTGTGAAAGTGGAATTAGGATCAAGCGGATCTCCCCACTCATTATTTTTCTCCAATCCTGTTTTAGTAAAATAATAAGAGGAGGAGAGAAGTAGGCAATCTCAGCTGTAGCTACTTCGTGTTTTTACCGATTTGTAGGTCGAACTTTGTGTGATTTTTAGTCAAGCGTCAAGAGTTGTAATTTGGAAGATGTGGAACGTAAAGCATATTTCTTACTATAACTTTTATACTGGATGGCAAATCTTCAAAGCGCCGCCAACACGTAGTATATACACAAGTGCGAAACCGTTGTTAAATCCGTTATGTGGGTTAAAATTATTAATAAATATTGATCACGAACGCAACAATAGACGTCGTGTAAATTTCGAGAAATTCAACAAACTGACTCCACCGGAAGATGAAATTCTGAGGTCCATTTTATGCAGACAACCATACGATCCAGCATTAGCCGAACTCCAGCGTTTTAACCGTCCATCAGGGGGTCAACCTCCGCAAGTTGCTATCAGGGACATACAGGGCTCGAGTCACGCATCAGCGAAACGTCCGAGAGAGGAAGATGAAACTTCTGAAACCTCTTCCCTCGGTGAGTTCTACTCTACTTATTTTAAAGGACTCGCCCGAGCTAATTCTGATGGTGATGTCATCCTCAGCATCTACAATTCAGTTGATCAAGAACCTTCAACCGACGATATTGTCCTGGGCAGCGAATTTTCTGATCGTTTTGATCGAATAGTTTCCACGCCAGTGCCAGGAGCTAGTGAGGACGGCCACGGGAAGATTGCTCATAATGAGTAATTCACCTTATCCTCGGAAACAGAGAACAGTTTGGTGTATAAGAACACAAACAGGAACTTCGCTTCGTACTACCTGCCAGGTTCCAGAAGGAATTTGGGCCAACGAAATGGATCATCTATGAACATAAGAAGAGGAGAATACTTAATCATGTCAAATTGGACAGGGACATTATTTTTCGAACGAGCCACCTGGTGAAGCGCACGTCATCATCACAGATGACCTGATCTAACGAGTTGACCAGATCAGCCGCGAAAGCAGGAGCGTGAAGATTTAGGACATTAGTGAGGATATTGGTGTGAAATATGGTACAGTGCAGACTGTCATCAAAGTAAACTCCAATACAGAAAACTGAGTGCACAATGGGTGCCACACAACTTCACATAGGTAACAAGAACCTCCGGATGGGGTTTCCATTGCACCATCTTTTGCGTTCCCGTGAGGATGACACTATTCTCTAGAGGCCTGTGCAGGTATTGAATCGTGGTGCTACCATTTCGAACAAGAAATTAAAAGACAAAACCAGCAATAGAAACATCAAGGCTCCACACCACCCAAGAAAAGTAGGTTGCCATAGAGTACTTGAAAACTTCTTCGATTTTCAGATACCCTTGCTGATTCATTTCCTCCTACCTGGTGCAACGATCATGCTGCTCGTTACTGTAGTACCCCGAAGTGCTTGTTTAATCCAATCAGCTCGAAAACATCCATTCTCCGGTCTTCTGGGGTGGTACTCCTGCAGGTTACACGACTAAACCTCGTAAACAAAACATCGTTTGCAAAAATATCTAAAGACAATTGACCGACAGGTAAAAACACAGAGTATATTTCGCCGACAGTACATTTCACTGACGCACAAAAATCTCGACGATAGAACCTCAACAACAAAAATGTCGACGACAAAACCTCACTAGCAAAAACCTCGACGACAAAATGTCGCTAGCATAATTCTCGACCACAGAACATTGCCAGCATAAATTTCAACAGCAAAACCTCCTCGCAAAAATTCGTACGTACAATGCTTCCAATGGAAATGCCATTGTATTTAAATTCTGTAAAGGTTAATTGAAAAAAATATCCCAACAGTGAAAAACCTTGTGCCCAATTTTTACTCGCTTTCACATATACAACTCATTGTATGTTGTAGGGTAAAAAGGCAGCGGCATGTTTTCTTGCGCAAGCGGTGATGAAATCATTTAATTGAGTTACAGAAGGATACCCAATAAAAAATATTTCCTATTATGTCACATACATACTTAAACTTTTCCACTCTAAATTGCCACTAAAAATAGATAGTAAAGGTGATGAAAAAGTTAAAAACAATTATTTCTTTCTGATAAAGACATTTTGGATTCCAAAATTGCATTTAACACAAAATATCGGTTTTTTAGGTCGTGACGTATGAAACATACGTTTCGCCACTGTAAAACTGGTGTATTTGCACTGCCAATGCCCAAATATTACTTCCGCTTAAGGAAAAAATAGTCTTTTCTCCGGAGCCAGCCAAATGATGTGCATTTATTTGACATATTGTTTACTGAGTACACAAGAAATCGAAAGAATTACAACATATGTATCTGGAAAGAAAAATAAACATTCGTAAATGACTTGCTGAATACTTCAAAACGTTCCACAAATACAAAAGCACAACAGTTCAAAAAATAAAAATCGGTTCTGTTGAGGCATACTAATGAAAGCGCGTGACGATTTCCCGATATTACTTTTGGTTCTTTTCAGTTTAAGTTGGATTTCATCGTAAAACCTATAAAAGTAGAAGAGAAAAACCCTCAAAAAGTAGGTAAACGACAAATTTGTAAGATCTAGGATGTTTCCTACTTTCCAACAAAAAAACTAGGAAAAGTAGGACGAATCCCATGCCTGAACTAGCTAATTGGGCCTCCATTAGAAACTGAATGAACAACGTTCTCGATTTGACAGTTATAATAAAAATTTTAATGGCAATAATTCTATCCATCGCCAATAAACTGAAAAAAAAAATAGGATGCAGAACACTGGATGCACGAAAATGCAATACAGTGAAGTCGCTATTATCCGGATCTCTAAGATCCAGAACCCATATTATCCGGAACTGAATTGTTATCAACATCCGAAACAGCTGATGAGTAGAGGTTGGACTTTGCATATTTCTATTTTATGAATATTCGATAATCTGCAGGACTAAAAATTCAATTTACGCAGTTTATAATTAAATTAAGGGGATTTTATTGCGCATATAACCACACATTTTAGGTGTACGTACATATTTTGCTCGTTAGTGCAGGTTTCCATGAAGTTTTGCTTATGAACAATTGTAAAACCTTTTCTCTGTTTACGGAATTGAAACTCTTCGAGAGGTAATAACTTTTATTTAAAGCACCACGCTACCCGAAGGGAAAGCTTGATGGATGCCAAATTGACATCACAGCTGTTGGAAAACCAGAGTATGGAGCATACAGACAAATAAAGATGTTCAAAGCATTGAGTATAGTGGCGACTGGGATAATCTGCACTGAAAGAGACTGTTGTTTTCACCTAACTTGTACCCCGCCTATCAACTTTTCTATTGATTGTTCTTTGCTTGGACACCTTATCTTCATTGCAAGTGTTTGAGGAGGAGAGGAAACAGAGGCTTGGTTGACACTTTAGAAGACGGTAGTCCAAACTATGACGATGCGTGTGATATTAGCAACAAAGAAAAGTTCTGGGTAGTTTTAATCCCCATCGCCACTATTAATATAACTTGCCAATTGGAGATCACGTCGTTTTCCAACATCAATGTCGTTATTTGGGAGATTAATGGGCTATCCGAATGAACGCATTTCGCAGAAATATTGCATGTTAGTGATTGTGTGTTAATTTTATATATGAAAACAAAGTACAAAGACCAAAACTAATTGGCAAACAGGTGACTATGCGACGAAGATTTGGCTTAATAACCTTTCTGCACCATTGGCTAAGGCCAGTATAGGAGAATTGGAATACCGAAATAGAGTGGGCCAGGGCATAGGTTTGAAGATACCATCCCGACTAGTCGATGTTGGATTTTCTAAGATGTTAACATTTTCTCACGACTGTTCTAATCTTACATCTACTGCACTTACATAGATCAGTCAGGAGTATGGAAACTGGTAAAGGTAAGATGAAAAATTGTAAATAATCTTTACACGAAAAGGACGGCAATTGGAAACGTGATACCAGGCATCTGATTTGGTGAGATCATTTAGTATATTTAGAAATGAATGACTAAATTTTTCCCAAAGTTTTTCTTAGTCACAACAGACAAATGTCGGGATGGTACCTATGAACTAGGTCCTGGCCGACTAGCTTCTAACATAATCTTCCCTGCCATATTCGGGCCTGAACTTGAGATGCAAAACAATCCATGAATAAATTCAAAATTTTATTCCAAACATGAGAAAAGCGCTGTCGATTTGGTGCAACGATAACTATTTTTGCCGTTTAAAATACCTATTTTATATGGTTAATATACAAACTTGTTGTTTAATGCGTTTAATTATAGCGCGTGAGGTACTCAAGTAAGGTGAGAAATGAGGGAATGGATCAATCCAGGCCTTAAAAAGGTACAATTCCATCATCTGGTGAGACAACGCGTAACCAATGAAAGCCTCAGGGAGGATGGTCGATTTCAGCACAGTTAGTGCTCACTCAACCTCCACATTGTTACTTAGAGCCGTAAGCCACTACACTACTCCTGCTGAGTGCGTCTCTACGTAGCAGAGCTGAAACGAGTCACCAGATCAATCGGGTCATTTGGGTAAATTTTTGGACCGGTCACCGGTATAGGTTTCGGAAACGAACTGACCCCATTTATGCCCCGTAACCAGGAGGACAAAGCAGAATTTTAAATTATTCCTTGCGTTTTAACCAGATTTCGGGAGGATTTTCAGTTTGAGGTGTAAAGTCAAAATCGGGATGGTGTAAATGAAGTTCTGCAGGGTTGGCCAGAACCTAAGACTGATGAAAAGAAACCGGATAAACTTCATTCGGGATGGTCGACCGCCGGGATTGATCCCAGGACCTCCTGAATGCTAAGTCAAATATTCTACCGCTGATCAACAGCCGCTCGGTGAGACTTACGTGTCCTTGGTACGCTTGGAACCCTGGGAAGTAAAGGCGGTCAACTCCACCTCACCTCGGGTCATAGATCAAGAATTGCTACCTCCACATCCCCGTGCCGTTCACGGCGTGCACTTTACCTAAATTATTTAATTTTTATTTCAAGCAGAAAGTTGTTTGATCTCCTTAATTTTAATGATTTCATCTAGTATACTTGTTTGCACGTGTGAGAACAGCAATTAAATGCTCTAGAATTACGAAGTCTCGAAGGGGGTCTCTTGAGCTGTTTAGAACTTTAGAAGTTCAACTGGTAGTAGTATGTAGTAAAATTCAGAAAATTAAAATGCATACAACTGACAGGTTTGCGTACAAAAATATTCTTAAAGATAAACGGAGGAGTTGTTTCGTACCAGAGAATCTTGAAAAGGATCTTCTAATCTTCTGTAATAGGTCTTAACAGTAGCATCGAACAGAATCGATACACTGTATGAGTGAAAGAAGGTTGATAGTAAAGATATCAAAATTGTATATAATTTGCAGGAATATTAGTACTTTGCATATTTATGTCATTTTTGCATTAGTTACTTATCCTTTTTAAGGCTTATTTAAGAGAATATTTTTGCGATTTCCACAGAATATTTGCGTCCACATCTTAACTGGTTTCCTTGCATATCGATCCGCCCTCTACTGATGAGTATGGCACCTACAGCCATCGGTTTGCTGATCAGTTTGGTGGACTCCGACGGGAATTGAATTCGTGATCATGCGAACAAAAAAAACGCGAGCAGTAACTTCTTGGCTACTTTGATGTCCTCTATTATCCAGACTACTCAGGAAAAAGAAGACTTAAAACGAGCAGGAAACACATAAGTAAAAGGGGTATTGCTTGTTGGCCAGTACAACAACGGGTAACGGCAGAACAATCTTAGCACGTAAAGAAAAAGTTTTTAACAAATGATAAGTTCGAAGACAAATTTCAGGCAAGTGAAGGCTAACTGGACAATTTAAAGTCTCGTTTAACTTCGTTGGCATTCCACTGATGAAAATTACGGAACACCAACTCTCCGAAAATGACAGTGCAGTTATAAGGTTTGTTTAAATGGTCCAGAAAACGGTGGCAAAGAAGAGGGTTTCAAAAGACAACGGGAGACGTTTCTTTGAACTGTGGCGTTCCCTGGGACCCAAGGCTTTCACAAGAAACATGGTTTATTTACACACTAGCCCGGACATCCCTTTGAAAAAGACTTTATTAGTAAAGAGAGAAAGATTACCGCCATGTTTATGCCACCCAATGTTATACATTTGTTTCAGCCTAGATCCCTAAAACCAAAGCTTCGGGCTTTACAAAATGCTCTCTTCCAAAATTATCCACCGATATCATCTCAACACAAAGTTCTGACGAATAAGGAAGCGATGTTCGGTTCACAGATGCATGGGAAGAAATAGCTACGAATGTTCTAAAAGGCCCTGGAAAATGTTATGGTTCTTAAGCCATATTCAAGACGAATGGCTGGAGAGAGTACAACTAGAGACGATAAAATACAATCACAACCGAGAACATAGTTATATTTCTTTATCTCTTTCAACAATGTAATTTGCCAGACAATTCTTGTCTGCGGTAATTGTGGCAAGCAAAAATGCCACCAATATCTTGCCGTGAAATTAGGTTATAACTACCGTGGTGAAAGAGTAAACAATAATTGCGACGAACAGCTAACACATGAGGAAATTGTAGCAAAAATAGATTTTACAGCGGAAATAGATGGCGACGTACTCGAGGACGTGTCTAACAAAACCGTACTAAAGTGTTCTGAAGCATACATGCAATGGATATAATGCACATGGCAAGCACACCACATGAAACGCTTATTTTAAATCTATCGAACATAAACTCGATGTTGCGGTTATTTTCTCAATGCACCTTCTATGTTCTCAGTATAACCACTGGCTACTTTATATGAAATTGAGTGTGCATGCCAACGTGTATTAGAATGTGGAAATATCAGTTATACGTACAATACTGGACGTAACAGAGCAAACGCGGTTCGTAATAGAGAAGATATTTAAGACAATAATAGCACACTTCATTTAGACGAACACTTTGATTATTCCAGTTTATAGTTATCCGGAAACCCCCAACAGTTTTATCCGAATAATCCCGACTCGACCCTATAATACATCACCTACAAAATTGAAATAATATATTGTTTTTTTAAGTGGCGTAGGAGATTCCACTTGACAATTTCCAGCTTGTAGAATTCTTGTTTACCTCTAAAATAACTTTCGTGATAAGTTTTCATAAATTCTACCGTTTAGGAATAATCACAGATAATTTAAATGTAGAGAACTGTCAAAGTGCAGAGCTTACAACATGTTTTTCATTCAAAGTTATTTACACTTAAGCAGTATATTCAACACATTGGAAACCGGTACCGCCTTCTATTTAAGATTTCCAAGTTGACGTTTTTTCTACTCATTCAATGAACGACATTGCTTTTTGAAAGATAAATACTTGAGTTTTGCATTCTGTCTACTAAAATGAATCCAATAGTCTCAGAGAAAGAAGCTACTGATGTGATATTGGTCGGATCAAAATTTAGCTAACGTACCGGTATATTCATACGAAATATCAAAAATAAAATTTCACTTAAAAGTTAAGAAAATTTTAATATGTAGATTCCAACTAAGCGAAACATTAAACTTATTTTGTATTGAAATTTTCAACTGACTCTCCCAAGAAATTTCTAGTATGCTACTGATTTCTCAAATATCATTAATCAATTCTTGCCATCTCATTATTTGTTTCATAGCTGTAAGTCAAAAGTATCTGAGAGATGTGAGTGGAACGGAATTTATTCGAGTTTGTTTATTACCTTTGTGCTCCTCATAACAAATGGGGAAGATGATTTTGGAAAGTAGTCGGACAGGGCCTAGTCAGGAGATACTATCTCGGGGGAAAAGAAGTTATCCCACTGCATCTATTATTCGAATTGCAATATGGGGCATCCTTCTGGATTAGAAATCTTGTTTGCAAACTGCATGAATTCATAAGATGTAACGGGTGCGGAGAAAAACGTCCACAATCTCTTAGTATCACGTGCCGCAAGAATAAAACACCCGATCAACGATGGTCATTAAAACGTACACACTCGAAGATCTGAACGTTGTTCAGTTTGTGTTGGTTAGCGCTGCGTAATGTACAGAGAAATACAATAAAATTAATGTGCAATAGTTGAACAGGAAAATTTGGAGCTGCTTCTACAGCTTCCTTTTGAGAGTAAGAGAAAGATATTGTAAAACATTTTGTTAAGGAATGATGTGGCTGAAGTTGGGTTTACAAGTCTCTAATGAAGATAGTAAATGCGCAGGGAGTGTCGAGTAAGCCAGGATCTGGTCGCTCCAGGAAGAAATTGGACAGAACTGAGAACCGAGTTATGCAAAGAACCCTGAACACGAAAGTCATCTTCAGCTACAGACAACTGGGGAAGAAATTCAGGAACTAACGCAAAACGACGAAGAAGGTAGTGCAATACATCGCATACATAGAAAGAAAACAGAAAACTGGTCAAGCCTGATGGAAAGAAGCAGCAGCGCAAACGACTGTCCGATTTGTTTAGGGGAACCAAATATGCTTTATTTGATCTTGACGTTTAAATGGGCAACCAAAGTTATTACCAATGCATTTCCCCACATCTTATCAGATAGTTTGTGAAGAAGGAAGAAGCAGCATCGCCAGAAAAAGTTCACATAAAAAGGCCAAATTCGAAGAGAAAGTGACGGTGTTGTTATGCATTGTCTCAAAAAGGCATCCAGAACCATTTTTGCAAGAGTCCCGGGGTGGGATGAACCCTGAAACGTACATCAGGGAATGCACAGCCCCAGTATATTCAACAGCACTATCCTGATAACCAAGGTTACATCTTATGACCGCATCTCGCAGCAGTTCATTGCGCAGCGGCAACTTTCACAAAATGCGGGAACTGCGCATCACTTTCGTCGCGAGAAAGGACAACCTCCAAACCCATCAGAGTTGCGCCCAACTGATCAATTCTGGGCTTATCAGAAACGAAAAGTGAACGAATACAAATGGGAGTTAAAATCGAAGGATGTGCTGATTAAAAAAATAAGAAAAACTTGTCTGAAATCCCCGCGAATTATTAGCATACCCTAACCTCAGACCACTGTGACGATTATGTACGTCACCACCATTAAACCCATCAATGACATTTCCTAACCCTGATGATAAATAAACAAAACGTTCGCTGAATGTATGTAATTCTTACCCGTGATTACTATGCAAAAACGCATTATATACATATTAAAAATCAGCATATGGAATTTGTGTAAGATATCGACTTGGCGAAAACGAATTATTCTTAGCGGGCGGAAAAATCATCATATTCAAGTTGACCCACGTTTACTTCAGCTGGGACCTCTCCACCTCCTCGGGGAATCTCTTCTGCACTTATTCCATCATTCATTTTTGGATACAGCAAGTTTGAAGTCTTTGACAATACCATGCCGCATCAATACTACTCTTAATTATATTGGAAATATCAAGCTCCAAACTTCATTTTCCCATGATTTCGTCAGCCTGTAGCTCCGATGCGAGGCAGAATTTCCAGCCCGTTGTCTAAGACTGTTTCTCTTGTTTTTTTATGTACTACCATTCCTGCAAATCTGACGGTACATTACGTTACCACTCTGTAGTAATTGTAAAGGGAGAAACTATAACAATTCCAAAATTTAAGGAATTTTCCTCTTTGCTGTATTTTTGCAGGTTGTTTCAACATGCTGGGCATTTCGTCTCGAGGGATAAATCTGTCTTGGTCTCCTTACGAGTGTCTCGATCTCCTCTCGATTCCTGGAACTTAGTCTCGATCTTGGTCTTGGTCTAGCATTCGAGACCAGACCCAGACGAGACCCAAATACTTGAGGAGTAATGTTTACAAGATTTAATAACTAATGTACGGTAACACTGTGTGTAAAAAGACAGTAACTAAAGAGGTCTTAGTGAACATGCGGGAAGGTACAAAGATTCATTCAGCATAAATATGTCAGAGTATGGATGTGAATTAATATTTTATATTTATAATGTTCCCATGCCATGATGTGATTTTTTGTATAGTGCATATATTTCTGAGTAATGTGGGTGGTAAGTTGTACATCAAAGTCGACTTCCCGTGCAGAAGAAGCACACTTAATCTTATGCAGTAGGAAATAAAAAGTTAAGGAGATTTAGGATCAATGTCTTCTTATTTTCATTAAGTGAGTGTTCAGAAAAGTTTTGTGGTGATTGTGGTTGCTCCTCTTTGCTATCAATGAAAACAATTAACAACATTTGGTGTAATGTCAGCAAAGTATTACCTCCAACTTTCATTGACGTAGCTGGTAACAATAATATATTACTGATACAATATAAATATCTTATTTAATACGTTATCTCATGCAATTATTTTAATGTTTAGTTCTCAATGAACTTCATAATATTTGAGAATACATATCGCCATATTTTGTAAGGACAGACGGGTGAGAAGATACAAAGGTTTTGCAACAAACCCAACGCCATGGGCGTAAGACATAGTGTTGTTACCAGCTATAATATTCATTTATATTTACCAAAATCACGGTTGGCTCTTCCTCAGCACTTCTGGACATGAGTGTTGCAAACTACCCATCGTTAATAATGATAATAGTAATAATAACAATAGCATGATAAATAATATATCATTGGCGTTGTTACTATTATTAGTATTAGTAGTGACATTGCTTGCAAAGTACTACTACCACTAGTACTACAACTAATAATAATCATGTATATGTTATTTTTATTTATACTGTTATTGGTTTTAATATTAATATCATTTTTAACGAAAGATAGTTTGCAAAACGGATGTTCAGAGGTCTTCAACTGGTGCTGAGGATGAGCCAACCGTGATTTTCGATTCGTTTCTGAAAAATCGTTTCTAATTTTCGGCCGTCTATCCTTCCAACTACGGACATTATGAACACCCTTCGTATTTTTTCTCTGGGCAGCAATTTGTACTGCTAACATCTCTTTAAGCAAAAATTACTTTCATATAGGTAATTAAGAAGTAATATAACACAATTGAAGCCTAGACTACAAATATTATTTTGTTTTTGTGAGATATTCCGGGTTCCTTAGTTCTTTCTTAGTGTTGCCAACTTATAAAAAATCATTTCTTTAAATCTTCCCTATTGTATCTGCCCCCAACATAGCTTAAACATCATTCACACTGTACGCTAAAACACAATACAAGAAAGCTTTAGGTGTCGCCGACTTCAAACACCCCACTCGTCAGTGTTGCCATCCTATTTTAGAATTCAACTTACAGAAATGCCTTTATAATACAAATCTACACGTCTGCATTGATTTACACTAAATCTGACATATATGTTTATTAGGAACTGGAACAGGTCATACATGTAATCCAGGCACCGCAGTTTGTCGGGTTTGCCAAACAATTAGAACATCTAGATTTAATATTTGTTACCGTTTGACGTATCCGCATTGACGTACACCAAATTTCGCATGTGCATTAGGTACTGGGACATGTTGTTTAATTGGTTCCATATCGTTGAACGTATTATGACCAGACTTTGTATTTTCGTACTGGGACGCGTCATAGAGATATTTCACGTCCCACAGTTGACAGTGTTAACAATCAATTAAAAAAAAAAATACTACTTCCATTCAGTTCGACGTATCCGCACGAAGCTTTGAGTATACATATTCGACACAATCGGAACATACTGTAGTTGATCCCTATACCCAAGCGTCAGCGTTAACACCCTATTTTAAAGCTCAGTTATTCAAATGGCCCACATACTGTTACGCGCCAATAGATATTCCTGTACTTTCAAAAAGGCACGTGGGGAACCGCGGGACGTACCTACGTTATGATATGCTTTCAAATAATATTTCTCAGAGCCCTATTGCAGCACACTCATTAGAAGAAACCTGTATGTAGTTGTTTGTTTATAAGAGTATTCATTTTGCATTTATACATCTGTTTTGAAATATGCATATAACATAAAACATTTTTGTTACACTGTCTCTATCTGTATATCGTCGCTTAAGATGCAAAAGCGCGTATCTTAGTTTTTGTTGGAAACCGAGATCTCGCGCCAAAACGCACCATGACTATACTGCGCATCGCCTGAAATAGTAGTTTCGTTTACAGCTGAAAGTGCTGTAAACCATGTGTAAGTGAGAGCAAGCCGTATAGACCTAAGATATATAAAACACTTTCTTTTAAAGATATATATGTCTTTAAATAACCATAATTATAAACATTTTTAAGGAATAAATTATGTTCTGAAAGACTACTTTTCAGTTCTGTTCAGGTTACGCGGTTTTACTTGCAAACAAGTGACAAATGTGAGTTATGAAAAATGAATGACCGGTAACGTTTTTTTCCCTCTCTTGTAAAAAATTGATCTTTCTGAGATACACAGTTTTGCATCTTAAGAAATGATATATTTTCATAGAATATGAGGCGAAGCTTGGAGCCCGGAGCATGGTAGAGCAATGCCACTGAACTTTTATAGTGAAACATAATGTACTAGTTAACACAAACACAAATCTCTGCTCTTGAATAGAAGCAGGTTATTTCCCGAGATTTTCAGCTAAAGATAAATTACTTTTGAAGACGATAATTATGAACAAAAATATATATTTTCCTTGAATAATACCGTAAGGAGAAATTAACGTATTGTATATAAGGAATGAGAGCATATCTCGGTAAGAATTCATAGTTTTTACAGTAATGTTATTTTCGAAGTTCTATTTATCTCTAGGAACTTAAATTCCTATAATTAAAAATATTTCTTCAGTTCCTTGGAGGTTTATAATAGAAACTGTACCAAATAACTTGTCCATATTTTCTTAGTTTCCTTATGTTTATCGGGGTGAAGATAAAGGAAGTATAGCAACGTGGCAATTAATGCATAAATAACCCCATCATTTACCTCGTAAGGAAGCAGGAAAATAAAGTCGGATGAATGTATGAAAGCTTAACCCCAATCCTGCTGATTACATTTATTATCTGCAGCGTAAAGCATTAAATAGTTGCTTTGTGGAAAAAAAAATAAACATGAAAATGAACTGAAACGAAAATAATTTTACTTTTTAAATACTGTGTGTTCTGCTTCTTTGCTGTTAGTTTATAGACTATTATCAGTGGGTTGCACAGGAAGGAAAAATGATTTAATCTGGACACACTCTAGTAAAGTTAATCTTTCCGAAAATAGCCGTAAAAGCCATTTGTAGATTGTGTAAAAAGGGAATGGTCTTGTTGCCGGAACGAGAGAACATTTCAAGAAGTGTAATTTAAATTCTGGCCAGTACACTGAAGAATTTTCCTTTATTGTTCGCATGGCTGGTACTCTGAGATATAGTGTTGCCACGAGACGAGACAGAGAAATGGCTGTAGAAAACGAGACGGGACAGAACTCATGTAATTCAAAGAATGAATTATTTCGAGACAAGATAGCCTAAATCTCGTCTCGTCGACATCACTACTGACATATACTCAGCCTAGTAACAAATTGAGTGCCAGTGTCCTTGGTATTCCAGGCCACTTTGGGACGTAAAGGGAACCGAGCGTGGGACTGACAACTCCACCTCTCCCCGTGCTGTTGGTCGAGAATATGTGGATCGCTACCTACACATCCCCCATGCGCTGTTCACGTTTCTCCCTTACAGTTTTTGACATCGTGCAAGTACATATGTTTCCAATATATTTGTCACAATTAAGGGTGAGGTCGGTGGTGAAATTCGGAATTCTTCAAAGAACGAAATCTGTACCTGACCTGCTACCCTGCGGTGTATACATTTCACTTCACCCGAAAGGTGATTATATTCTGAATACCATAAAACAAAATTGAAATCTCAGATACAAATAAAATACAAAGAAAGTTATCTTTTCTTCCTGTGTCGCACGCATGTTTTGGGCCATTTTTGCCATAATTTTGAACCTTCATAGCTTTTGAACCACATTACCGACTTCAGTACAATTTACATACTTGAAATCAGCATCAGCAATTCTCTCCACATACCAAGTTTCATCAAAATCAGGTGACATGTCGTGGATGATCTGACATGGAGTCACCGTAGGACGTTATTTAAGACTCATTTTCTTACCAATGAAACAATAGGATACCGTGGCTTAAAATAAAGTACACTAGTTCTCGCCAAGAGTTTAGTTTAAACTAAAGTTTTTACAATCGCCTGCGAACACGGTTCATATTAAGATTCGCAATTCAACTCATTTGCCTCATTTATCTCTATAATCATAGCTTATGTTAAATGGTAGTTACATATCTAGTTTAATGTTCTACACTGTCCTTTAAAAAAGTCTGTTAATAATCTACTGATAATGATATACTAAGAGCCAATGACGTTTTTTTTTTCAAAACTCATGATTTTCCCCCATTCTTTTTAATTTCATAATAACCGGTTTACGATCATGTTTCAGCAAACTACTTGCTAAATTTACAATGAGGAAAAAATTATATAGTACTAAGGTACATATGCTACCATAATTACTTTTGCACGATATATATTTCGCGTACATTCTATACACTGTAAATGATAAGTCCGTCATTGTTTAACGATTAACGTATTAAATTTCAAATTATTGTAATATACAAGTGTATCATGAGATTAAAAAAAAACTATTAAAGTCTTTTCTTCATCTCCAGAAGAGCTAATTCTGATCTGGCATATGCATCTTTCGCCCTGGCTAGTGCTTCTCGCAACTGAGCCTCCTTAATTTTTATTTCAATTGCATGAACATCATTTTTTGTTGTTGTTCAATTTCTAAAAGGCAAAGCCTTTTCTCGGCTTCGACTTGCAATAATGAAGTGCGAAGACCTTCTTCATTGCGAGTTCTCCGCCTACATTTAAAAGTGGAACCTGGTGTGCTTCCAGCGTAGGGCTTTGATCGTAAGTGCTCGCTGCTGTCACCTAGAATGAGAAATTTCTGAAAAATACTTATATAAAATATGAAAATAGTGATTCTAATAAAATAATGATGCAAGTAAAACATTAATAGGCTACAAACTTCTAATATGTGTGATAATAAGTGTTAATTGTTGTTAATGTCGTGGTAAAACTGGTGAATTTCTAAGAACAAGACACAAGTATAGTAAAGCTAACACCGAACAACTCCGTTTAATTGACAACGACGGGATTTCAAAAACGTGAATAATACATTAGCAAACAATGCAATTGGATAATCACTACTATATCCAGTTGATGATGTGTCTTTCAAAATAATGGGTAACATTACCACAAGTGAGGAAACCCTTCCATTAAGAAGTATCTGTTAAATTCTTGGGTATATATCACGTTTCACCGCTTTTTACTAACCTTGGTCACAATTGGATACTATAGAGGAAGACTTAAGTCAGTTTTATTAACTTTTTGAAAAAAATAGTTTTTAACTTCAAATGATTATAACACTCCCTCGAAGAAGGGAATTTATCGGGTTACTTTGCAAAGAGCACCAGATATAGATTACTTCTTCATGAAGAAAAAGTAAAATATGTATAATTTTTTTGTATATAAAACATTTCCAACCAAAAAATGTGGAGTTAGATCAGTCTTCCTCTAAAGTTTCCAACTGTACAAAAAAAGTGCTTTTATGGTGTAGGGTCATGGCACTAAATATCGAACACTTAAGGTCAGTCATTTGAATATTTATTAGTTATTTTTTACCAGTAGCAAACAGACCTTTCTCTTATTAGTACAATCTTAACGGAATATCTAGTGGTTGAAATATACTCGTTCTAACTGTTAAAATGAACATTTTAGAAGTCCTAGAGTCTCTTAAATTGCACAGCTTTGTTTCTTCAAACATCGAACGGGCTGCGCTAAATATCGATCACTGAGGTTTTATTTTCGAACAGAACAGTTCATTTTAAAACAACTTAACTTTAAAAGTTTATACACTTTCAGTATCATCTTGAGCACATTTAACTATTCTAAAATAAAAGCCAACAGATCAAATACAAGAACAAAATGCATATTAAAATGTCCTAACCAATAACATGTCAGTTTCTAATTTCATGATCTCTGCCAAGAGTGAGCCGAACATGGTTTAGACTTTTTATTTCCTTTCTTTTTCTTCACTTGATTCTTTAGTTCTTCCCTGTATTCCTTGGAAGATATTGCATAGGTTTTCCGTAACCTAAACTGATGAGGTTTCTCTGGTGCTGTAGGAAGTTTGAGAAAGTCTCTGAATGAATCCTCACTACTAGTTGAGGAAGGTGAGCTTGCCAATTCCGAAGCTATTTCTTCCTCACGCAAGAGTTTCGGCTTGTGAATTTTTACCCCACTTTCTGAAACGACCGCACCTGGAAGATCCTACTTGGGTGATGGTGCGTACACCTCTAAGCGTTCGTTATTCCATGAGAAATCACAACTGTCAATGTCCTCATCATTTCCATCTTCCGAGCTACTGTCAGTCATCTTGTCGTTTGGATCAGGCAATACCATTTCAGCTGTTGCACTGTAGCGGGTTTTAACACTTTTCCAATAAGCGTACAGATCTGGGTCACCACTATTCTGCTCCTCACCATCACAGTTTAATTTGTCACTGAACTCATCAAGAACATGAGGTGGCAGGAAGTCTTCAAGATCATCAAGCACGAATTTTAACTTCTGGTGAGAGGTAGGGATTGCGTCTTGAGGAGATGAAGTGGTGCTTTGATCACTCTCCGGCGGTAGTCTTTCCACTGAGATTTTTAGAATGTCTGCAACACACTTGCTGTAGTCCACGGCGTTAGGATCTAATGGATAAAGACCGCACTTACGGAATGCACTTTTCAAAATATCAGGTTTAATGGCGTCGTCCCAAATTTTCTTGAACAGGGGTGCAAAATTTACCTTCGTCACTGATGCACCAAGAGTTCGGATTTTCTCGTCCTGAAGAGTATTATCCCATGCTCGCTTTAAGGGTGAAAATACACCAACATCTGCTGGTTGCAGAAGATGAGTGGCATTTGGAAACAGACAATACAGCAGTATTCCATGATCGTGACAATATTTACTGACTTCAAGGGATAGATGAGTGCGATGCCCATCAAGGAAGAGAATAACGGGAAGTGCGACTTTTTCTGCTTCTAGCCATGACGTGAATTCCTGAAGGTATTTCAAAAAAGCTGGCGCCCTCATCCAGCCACTTTCTGTTTTTTCGTAGATCCACGACTCGGGAACACTATCCTGGATGGTTGCTGAAGCCTTATATTGGGGTAAACGATCATTGTTGAGGCGCAACACCCGTCGGCACAGAAGTTGCCGAGCACCTTGTGAAACAGGAAGTTCATCTCGTCCGCGTTGAAGATTCTGCTTGGATCTTTCATAATTGATCCTATGCCCTGAGAATCAAGGTAGCTCGATAGCCCAGAAAACCAGCCGCGTATTCTTTCTTCAGAAACCGCAGCCCTACCCTTGCTAATGGTTTCAGCCTTCTTCTGTGAGAGTTGAGGATGTCGTCTCATGAAACTCCTGAACCAAGATTTTCCAGGCCTTCTGTGCTTGAAAGGTGTACTTCTTCCTGAAGCCAGCACAATTTGTTGAACTGTATCAATCAAATTACTCTTTACCATATTCATCACCCATTCAGAAATTCCATCTTCTTCTTGGGGACTCAGGAACGGCTTCCGGCCAAGAGAAGACTCAATCCTTTGACGCCCAGATAATTTATCACTTAACGTTGTTAAAGGTACCTGGTATGTTTTCGATGCCTGCCTTTGGGACATCATAGCTGATTTTACCTTCTGAATAGCTTCGATCAAAGCAGATAACGAATACTGGCATCGTTTGAATTTCTTGGCAGGTTTCGCCTTGGTATAAGGGACCCCTTCCTTGTTCGGGTGCTTAATTTTGCAAATTGTCAAGCTCTGAGCAGTGGTTAAGGAAACACAACAAAAACTGTAAACTTAGGCCTAATTTTATTACGATTAACTTTTACTAGCTTATTCACTGCAGAGAAGGACGACCTCTAAACAGCAACATACTGGAATAATTCGGTCAGCACGACATAATGCACTGGCTTTTCAAAATATTAAGAAAAAGGAAAATGTAAATAGGACCCATTTCTGATACGATTTTGAACCTCTGGCCTATTTCATAAAACTTACAAATTTACAAGCGTATTTTACAAGTTCCAATTTCTATGAAACGGAAAGGCAAATAATATTGAAAAATCACCACTAGGGAGAGGTGCACTTAGTCTATATTATAATTGTAATCTACATTCACGGTTTCATGAAAAATAGATAGGCCTATGGAGTACTTAATAGATTTTACAACTCATAGGCCTACTCTGGTATTACTACACTAGTTGCTTTTATGACATAGGTTCTAAGTGGACGCCTTATAAGCCATGATCATAGAAACGCGGTCTTCGATTCAAAGGGAAACACTAACTTATTTAAATTAAACTTTAAATCACAAATACCCCCTTCAATTACATTGTGTTCGATAAAAAAAAGCACATGAACCTTTTTTTATGAACCTCATTTATCGAACGGCATTTCGATATTATGAACTGGGTTTCAAATATCGAACACTATTTTCTTTTCGCGTTAAATATAAAAATATGTGAAAAATAGCATCATATCGAACAAATAAACACGTATTTATGTTAACAAAGGCTATTATTCAAAGGATACATTATAATTATACAATAACACAGGGGAAAACTGGCTCGGAACTGCTGCAATGCTCCTTACGAGAAAAACAACGATATCTCCAATTTCCCACCAAAGTCACAGACTATAATTTTTTCCCGCGTACGCTGACATCGAAATGTGTCGACCTATCGATTTTCATGAAGCGAAATTAACAAGGGTGCGTTCAGAAACTTCAGATAATACGCAACGCTTTCAGCATTCTTATGTTTTTGCAAAATATGCGAAGTGTTCGATATTTAGAGGCCGTTCGATATTTAGTGCCATTACCCTACTAATCTTTTCTTAGATACTTATGTATGGTCTTTAAGGTAACTGTCTCATGACAGGATAGAGAAAGAGAGGTTATGGGAAGAAGTCGACCAGGGCCTAGTTCGAATGTACCATCCCGGCATCAACCTGGCGTGATTAAAAATAACCTAGAAAACATTTTAGGAACTATGACCGCCGGGAACTAATCTTTGTAATTACACTCATATCGGTCAGCGTTGGGTTCGATTGAAAGGAAGAATTCATCCAATCGTTCACAGATGTTTACCACACATTACATATAAAATGCATTTTTTTTAGTGACCGGCAATATTCAAATAATTGCAGATTGCTTTTTAATGTAAAGAGCGCTGCACAAATGTATACAGCCTTATATTTCAAATAAAGAGACAATCTTGATTTTCCTGTGTCCAGTAGCCCTTCAACATGAAATGCACACAGTATTGCTGAAGATTCCAAATCTATGTTGTAAGCATATTTCCCCCTGTATAACCATACACAGTAATATCTCGAACTTTGCGTGTTTGATGCTAAACTAAATATGCCCTTAAGGTAACTTTTTAATAGTAAAGATGGACTTTACATCATACACCAATAATACTGAGTTTCTTGAGCAAAAGCTTTATAATACAAATTTATACACTACTATCATGATGTTAGGAAGGTTGGCAGGTCAAAGAACTGAAGCTCCTCGGTGGCGGTACAATTGTTACTAAAAAACCGAAAAACTGCGTAATACAATAGAATATGTGGATCTGGATAAAAGGAAAGGATCATCGTAAACAAGACTATATGCATATCGTTTTATTTTTCAATTCAGATTAGAATTTTAAAAAAAATATTGCTAGATTTGATACATGTGGAGCCACTTGATTAGTGTAATTTCTATATGCACAGACCCAAAATTTAAACTTACTTATCATGATCTAAAACCTAGGACAGTACCTGCCTGGGTCTAGGATGTTTGTGGATTTAACAAGCATTTATTGCATAATCGTGACTGGGCGAACTCAAAAATGACTAAAATAGTTCATAGAATATAATGTTTACTAAACTTTTACCCTGGAAAATGTATTTTTAGAGATACAATGTTTTATGTCCAAACGCTTTACACTTTACTTCAAAACTCAGTAGCCGGTATCTTTTATCAAATATAGTTTCTTCGCGTGGAAAAAAAGCACTGTTTGAAAAAATCTGAAAGTAGAGCACAAGGTAAGTTTGTGGAATCATAACAAGTCATAGAATGAAAGGCGCGAGTGTTGACAACGTGGTAATGATTCGCAATGAAAATTGCTACGCGGGGAGTATGTTGGACACTCTTGTAATACAGGATAAGTATCGAAAGTAAATTTACATGTCGAGGACCAAAACATACATTTAACTTGAACACGATACATCCTTGGTGCCGTCATTTTGTCTAGCAGAATGGCGATTTGAAAGCACGAGAAAGTTTCGCCAAATCGTGAAAAACGGTATGTTGAAAAGTTGAGGAAGTAAAAGAAGCAGGCCTTTGTCAATTTTCCTTGAGGGTGGAACTAAAAATGGCGGTCCCGGGTGGAAAGGAGGTAAGTGCAAAGTTGCCAAGTTGCGTTGCAGAATGGAATGTTGTTGCTAGATACTAAAACAGGAGGGATCGAACCCACGACCTCCGGATACCTACGCCAACGCTCTACCACTGGCTTTTGAATTCGTATCAAAGTTTCGTATATCCGGAGCATCTGAGATCCAGATATACAAATCTTCTTGGATCCGAATCAGGCCATTCCTAATTCTTTCCTTTTTGTTATGTAACTGCAAAACTTTAATTTTGATTTTTCTTTTTACATGGGAATTATGATACTACACGATACCACCCTAAAAGATATTACTGTAAGCTGTATTGAAATTCATTGTAAATCGATTCATTCACTACATTTAAAAAAAGTTCCATTCTTTTCCCAACTGTTGAGGAAGAATAATTTGTATAAATGGTTATAGGTAGTTCGTAATACATAGAGATATAAACAACTAGTCCGATTTTCTTTGAATACACCATATTAACAAAAAAAAAACCGTAAATATTTAAATCCTTGTTGTACTGGCAGCTTTGCTGACATTTCTACAGTCAATTCCAGAAAGATAGGTCCCTGACTTCAAGTTTCATCACGCCTTTCACTGAAAACTAATAATGAATTGTCGTTAACTATTTGAAATTGTTAGAATGTTATCCTTTAAAAGTTGCAAAGATTTACAACAACCTTTATAAGATGTGATGACTTGCCGTGGCTTAGACGGTAGCGCGTCTAGCTACGAATCGCGTGGCCCGGATTCAAATCTCCACCAGGACACTGGAGAATTTTTTTCGCAATGCTTCCATGTCTGGCCCTCTGAGTTGCATTCATCCTCCTTTCAAATTAAGTACGAGTATGTCCCTGATATTCCTGGAAACCTTGGGAAGGTAAAGGCTGTTGAGTGTGGAACTCACCACCTTACCTCACTTCATATGAGTGGCGCTACCGCCACATTCCCCATGCGCCGTTCACGGCACGTGCGTATCGCACAGGGTTATTTTTTTTTTAAATATGTTTTGAGTGAACGTTATGAGAGAACCGCGAAGTCAAGGACCTAACTTTATGAAATGGATAACAGGATTTGTAGGTAGATTGTACACTACAACATAGCATATGATATTGAAGGAAAAATGATCTGCATACCTGCCAAAGCAGTAGAAGTTGTTCCCTCAGCCTCTATGTTTACTTCAGCGATTACGTAGTCACTGCCATTTCCTCAGTTTTTTGCAGCTGGACACTCCCTTCGAGATTCATGATGTGGCTCACATTTTTTCCTTTATTTCTATATAAGTACAAGAAAAATGCGTTACAGTTATAAATGCATCATATGAAACAGCTAGTTCTGAATACGTTAAGTCTGTAAAAAAATAACTAAGGGAACCTTCACATAATGAACTTTAAAGCAAACTAACAAATGTTTCTAAGATATCACAAATGAAATATACGGAAGGAATGTTTGAAACGTAGTTGTTGAATGATTCTACAACGGTACTGTTAAGAGTAAATAAAATTTTAATGCAACTAAGTATTCTGAAAGAAATTGTCAGAAAATACTACAATCCTCCCTCGATAATCCTGTGGAGTAGGAATTTGATAAAATAGCCATATAGAATAGTTATTTACACACGAGCCGTGAAATTGAAAAGAAGTCATAAATAAAGTAACTGGTTATACTGGCAAATCAGGATTGCATTTTATCATATATACATATCAAATTACATTACATATTTCACAACATTGATTTATGGGTTATTACACAACCTTCTGTTCCTGCAAAACGGTAGTGCACACATGTTCTTCGAGTGGCTCGCAGAAATAAAATGGTTAGTGCGAAAATAAATTTTTCCTGGTATACTGAAAAGAAAATGCAATCATGTCCAAATTTGAAAACTTTGCCAGATTTTTGTTTTTATAAATATCATTGATGAACAAATAATTTATTCATATTTAGATAAACATTTGACTGTTTTTTTTTTTCGCTCCAACTCTTGAAATATGACTGTGGCGTCTTCCGTTTTGTTTATCTGAGCCGCTTATTTTAGAAATCATATATTTAGGTGAAATGGATGACCACTCAAAATAGCAACAGTTTAGAAAATTACTATTCCCGTGATGATAATAGAAAATATTAGGAGAGGTACTTTCGATTATTGCTCTCTCGAAGGCGATGGCGTGGAAACTCTATCTTTCTTTTGTAAAAATTAGGAAAGGCACGTAACGCTCTTTGTGACCTTGGATGTGGGCAGTGAATGCACAGAGAAAGATGCGTGGCTACCGGTAACGAAATTACTACTTAAAATCAATAGAAAGAAAGCAACAATTTTATATTTGATGCTCGTGTATATAAAAAAATTGATAACATACACAACTGACGTATAGGACAAAGCTCTTAAAGAGATTAGTCGCATATGACATCAAAACAACATTGTTGGGAAATTACAACTACATTACGCTTAGATAGAACAATGAATTTTAGTATAAGAAAATCGATGTCGGACGAACAAATAATATTACAAAGAAATAGTTGTTTCACACTTTTACGCTTTACTTCCACCTACCTTCATACTCAGATGGCATAGTGTTTCCATCAACTCTGGGTGGAATTTATACCACCAAATGTGAAACAATCTCTTGAATGTTAAGATTCAATTGAATATCTGGCGGGGGTGGGCCACCGCCGGTGACCATGACATGCTGCTTGATGTGGCTCATCTTTTGTCTTTCGTTAAATTTGTTGTTAGACCACAACAATTGCTTTGACGTTGTCTGCAATACGAAATAACTAAATTATAATTTCTTCTCTTACCTAACTCCACAATCATTTTCGATGAAGTTTCAACAATAACATTATTGCGAATATCACTTGCGCTTATCAATGCTCGCTTTTCTCATATAATTATTTAAAGTATTCTAAATCGATACGCTAGATTAGATCCGGCATAGTTTTAGCAACTACCATGAACGTGAAGTGCAATATTGGGGTGTCTGAAAATGTGACGATGGGTGAAACCGAAGGCAAGTACTGACCTAAAGATTCCTACACAAGATAAACCTCCACTATTCCCGTGAATTTTGTATCGAAATAAGTCACATTCAGAACATTCAATGACGCCATTATGTGATGCGTTCAGGATCACACCAAGACAAACTACAATAAATCTATAACGAACTGACTTCAGCTTGTGTAAAATTACGTTTACCTTGTCTAGCAGAATTGCTTTTAAAAACACATTATAAAACACGACACGTTTCGCCAAATGAATGGTTTGGCTTCCTCAGATGAAGAAAAGGTAGGTTGAAAAGCTGAGGGAATAAAAGAAGCTCCAGAAGACGTCAGCAGGAATTGCCTTTGTCATGTTTATTCCCTCATCTTTTCAACAAACCTTTTTTTCATCTGAGGAACACAAAGCATCATTTGGCGAAACTTGTGTTTTTAATAGCCATGCTAGACCAAACGATGGCAACGAGGAGGATGTACCATGTTCAAGGTAATCGTATGTTTTGGTGCTCGCCACGCAAATTTACTTTCGATATGTAAAATTAGGTTTGTTTATGCTACAAATGTCGAAATTGATAAGTGCTATATGGAGCAAGGAGGAGCTTCCAAATGAATGCAAACTTTAATAATAGTTCTAATTTACAAAATAGGCAATAAATAGGACCGTAAACTTTTGTTAACACGCCTAAGTGTATACGTAGATGAAATAATTGGAGATCACCAATGTGGATTAGAAGAAATAGATCCACGCTGGACCAGATTTTCGTCTTGAGATAAATTTTGGAGAAAAAACGGGAATACAATGATACTGTTCACCACCTATTCATTGAATTTAAGAACCTTATTATTCTATCAAAAGGGAAAAGGTTTACAGTATCCCGATACGATTTGAAATTCCGAAAAACAATTATTCAACTAGTGAAGGTGCGTCTCAGCAACCCCATAAGCAGAGTAGAGATAGGTAATGCCAGATAGTTTTGAGATTCGCAACGGATTGAAAGAAGGTAATGTCATATCACCACTGCTTTGTGCTAGAATATAAGATTTTACAAATTAAATGGAACAAAAAGGGACTAATATTAAACTGTTCGTATAGGTGGATGAGGTAGATTTAATAGAGGACGACAAAGCAACACCCATGTTTTACTAGAAGCGTGCGATGATATAGGTCTAGAGGTAAACATAGATAAAACAAAATACATGATAAACCGAAACAAGGAAATGAAAACATAATAATTCGGGATGAGGTCAGAGTAAAAAAAAAGTACTTAGAAGCATACGTAACAAGCAAAAACGAGGTTACGGAAGAAATAAAAGTATCTTACTATGGAGCAGCACATGCTTCTATTCTGTCCAAAAACTTCTAAGATTCCGATCGAAAATATATAGAACGATTATTCTGTCGGTAAAACTTTACGGTTTCGAAAGTTGGAGTACGACCCTAGCAAATGAACATAAATTACGAGTGCTTAAAATAAGGATTTGAGAAAGATAAACGGGACGAGATGACCGGAGAATGGAGAAGACTACATAATGTTCGATTCATCAGATGTAAGAATAAAGAAATCGCGACGACTAAGATGGGAAGGCCATGTAGATCGGATGCGGAAAATAAAGATTATATTATATCCTGGTTGGAAAGTCGAATGGAAGAAGACCAAGACGTCGATGGGAGGACAATATTAGACGGGATCTTCGAGAAATAGGTGTTTGTGATGAAAATTGGCTTGATATTTGTCAGGATAGAATCCATTTTCGAACGTTTGTTACTGCGGAGATAAATTTGCGAGTTCCGTAAACCATAGAGTTAGTTATTTAGTTTCAACTAGCGAAATAAACCAATTATGTAAAGATATGAGTAAAGTTCTGCAGAGCGGATCCAGCCACTGTAGCCTAACTTATAAACAGTAAAACAGAGTGATGTCATCCGTGTAAGGTTTTAAAATGCGTATAAATAAATATAAATAAATAACCTAACCTGAATCTTCTAACATAACCTAACTCACTGAACCTTAATTTGTAAAAAGTAAAAAAGAATAAACAGAAGTTAATTGGATCGGCTCTGCGGAATAATAGCCAAAGATATTTTTAACTCTCATCTCCGCAACACAAGCACTTCTAAATATTAATTACAGATGGAACAGTTATCGTAAAAGGCAACTTAAATAAACATGAACTATTGCAACAATGGCTAAACTTCACGATATGCATTCATGGGAGTACAACGGGCAAACCCTGAGTTTGCAGATTTTTACGTTAGAAATAAAAAAAAATCAGTTTTTTATATTAGCTACTTGTGTTATACTAATTGAATATGCTACCAGTTATTTTCTTTATTTTGGATTAGTAGAGTGCAAAATATTATGGAAAGTCAAGGGGGGATGCAAGAACATTGCCCTTTGATTTTAAATAAGATCTTTAAATAAGATATAATCACACCCACTTTATGTATGTATTGATTATATATTTCGTAATAATAATTCACAACCAAAAAAAATGTAAAAAAATTAAATAAAAATTTTAAATAATTTACACTTACAAGTTTTTCATTGCAAGCAACATTCCCCTCTATATATTATTATGTGCCTTTTAGGCAACTCCCTAGATTGCATTTACATTAAAAAAATGATTTTTGTCTGTGCTTTAAAATGTGACTTTTCAGACATCTTACTTCATTACATTTATATTCACATTGGGAAAGTTTTTCGCCTGTATGTGTAAGCATGTGTATTTTCAGATAACTCTTTCGACTATATTTATGATTACACAGTTCACACTGGAAAGGTCTTTCGTCCGTGTGTGTTAACATGTGTCCTTCCAGACTACTTAATTGATTACATTTATATTCACATTGAAAAAGTTTTTGGTATGTATGTGTCGTTTCAGATCACTCTTTAGAGTGCATTTATATTTACATATTTCACACTGGAAAGGTCTTTTGCCTGTGTGTTAACATGTGTATTTTCAGATTAACCTTTAGAGTACATTTATATTTACATATTTCACAATGGAAAGGTCTTTCGCCTGTATGTGTTAACATGTGTCTTTTCACAGCACTCTTTAGACTAAATTTATATTTACATATTTCACACTGAAAAGGTCTTTCGCCAGTATGTGTTAACATGTGTCTTTTCAGAGCACCCTTTAGACTACATTT